>CATQJA010001508.1:0-31988 GCA_958295435.1 Mesorhabditis spiculigera
CCGCAAAAGAAATTGATTTTTTCGACCGCATACGTAAATCGAAGCTATCAGTTTTGGAGGATGTAACCAAAAGTTTAATAGCCTACAAAAAACCACTGGAAAGGCCAGTAAAATACAGTAGAACACCCCTATTTTTGTTATCCAAAATCAAGATGAACTGAAAGACCAGAAATACCCAAGAAATAGATAATAAATTCCACACTGTCGCAAGATCCAAAAGACCGATGCCTCCCCCAGGAATATTTATCCTCCAAATCGATGGCCGGCCAGAATTTTAAGGACGGCCGGCCGGGCCGGAAGACGCTCCTTATCTTTAGAAGCGTCGGCGGGAAACGCCTTTTCACCCCGTCGCCACCCTCCACCGGCTTGTTGCTATTGAAAAATAGACGTAAAGCGAAGGGGTGAGCTGCGTCATCTCTCACATGCTGGCCACCGGCCTGATAAGTTGATGATCAGCAACGGGTTCGTTGTCGTTTGGTAGGATGGATAGATTGGGGGCGAAATTCAGATTAGTCCACCAGGCTTCTGGGTCCGGATTGAATTGGAAGAAGCGCTTATCAAGGTCCGTAATAAATCAGGGTGGCGATTTGCACCCGGGAGGCGAGAAGCTAACGAGTCTGGCTAAAAATTTCACCAAGAGTTTTGAAAGTACAGTACAGAAAATATTCTAAGAATTTCTTAGGGCCACAATCACAACCGAAATCAAAGTTGCCGCGTTCCGGACGCGTTGCGGTCCAGCTATAAAGCTAGCTATAGTTTTAAAGGGGAGCTAGCTCGTAATTTCCCCAAATATTCGAAGGAGGTGTTAAACAGCGCATTATGCTATGGGATTTCAAGCCTAAACGCCTTCCCCCACACACGCAACGCACACGGGTCGCACACGCGACGCGTCAACGCAAAGCTGATGAACATCATTAACATCCTTTAAAGACCGAAGATTTGATATTCAGCACAAAATGTTATAAATGGCACTGGAATAGTGCAAAAACGATACAATTTTATCCATACAAAAAAGAATACAGAGAAATCGTTGAGTCATACAGGAAGGAGTTTGTAGCCTAAAAAGAAGCAAAACAATTTTCCGTTCAAAAATCGCCTCATTATACAACCGGATCGCCCCGAAAAAGAACACCCAAAAATTATCAGGCCGGCAGCTCCGGCAGTCGTGTTATCAGGCGCGGAATTACAATAATTTAAGAACGACGCACACCGCCACGCCCACCCAAAGTCACGCCAATTTTTGGAGTGATTCTCCATGCGTGAGTATGCATGCGATTTGGGATGGGGTGTAGAACGAGGATTTTTATTGAGTAGCCCGTAAAAATTTATGCGTGGGCCGCCTCCAAAATCCCCGGGCGCAAACAATGCAATGTCGAGGGCGGCGTGGAGTGGATGATGGTAGTTATACCCGTAATCCCAAAGGTTGTTAATGTTAATACCAAAGTGAGTGTGTATGGATGTTTGACCAGGGGCACACAAAAAACATCAGGATCAGGGCTGGTCTTGCAATAAAAGGGAAAATGTTTCGTTGACCATTAAAAATGGGGATTTTTGGTGGCGGAAGCAGAGAACATTTTTGCATAACTTTTTAGAAATGAATTGCGTTCGGTGTTGCACGTGGTCCTCGATACTCAGTCCAAAATGGTCGATTCAGAAGCTTAATCGATGATCAAAATATCTTTGGGTATCCAAAAATTGTCGAAATTTCGCAAACGAGTTCGGGAAAGACCCGGTCGTTGGATGCCCCAAAAAAATGTTTTCGAGCCATTATCAGGGCAGGAGAAAAATTTGATAATGTAGGTAGGCCGAGAGGTGAGCGTTTTTAGCTAATTTTGCAGCCGTATCTGTTAACTTTCTTGCCTAAATTAATTAATAAAAAACTAATGATAAAATCCGTGAAGAGGACTTTGGAAAATGACCATCGATACAAGTGAAGCAGCTTCAAAAAGATTAAAAAAAATATATATATATATATATATATATATATATATATATATATATATATATATAAAGGTGTAGAAAGGCATCAAAGTCGCGCTGACAACTACATACTTCAATTCATACAAAGAAAAAATTTGAGAAGTTACGATTAATTGGTTTATAGGGCGTTTTTTTCTATTATAATACCATTCTTGATAACATGGAAAAACATCGCAATCGGCTGAAAATAATTCATCCAACTCTCTAAGCCACTCGAATTTCGCGAATCACCGTAATTAGTCCCCAGGGAGCCCGAGCGACAGATCCCATTCTTTTTGCATAAAGTGCTGAATTTTAAATTCGGTTTCTCCCTGGGGGGGGGCCCAGGCTGTACATAATGGGCTCGAAAAGGGGAAGAGAGAGAAATGTCCCTACGGAGTGGGATCCCGTCACGCGAGACAGGGCCCCCCCTGGAATCATTCTGCACAGCAAAAACTCGCCGGATGAATGGAGGTCAAATATACGGGGCGAGGGAGGGGCCGCGAATTCGGGAAGTTCGTGAAGTGCACCGGGCGATTGTATGCACTTTCTCGGGAGGTTTTTCCGGACCAAAAAACGATATACCGTGAGGTTCCAATTGACGGTCGGTAGCAAGTAAAAACATGTTGGAAATTGTCTATTCACCACGGCATTCACGCGTAATTGGAGATTTTCTCATGGAAATACTTCGAAAAAGCGGGGATTAACGCGGCCTAATCCCTCATACGTCTCGTGTTAACCCAGTGTAATTAGCATACATGGAAACGAGGGCGGAGGCTCAAAAATAACGAATAATAAAGCCCGAATAATCCGAGCAAGCGTACCTCAAGGAAAAAACTAAAGTCATATTATCTGGATTCTTGCAAAAAAAAACTAAAATAGAAATCCGTCGTTTCAAATAACGATATTTTCCGATAATCAGAATTTTTAAGCTCTGCGTAAAATTAAAATGCCCGCTTACAATTGAGTTCTTTGAAAAAGTGTAAATTACCAACACCTTGTATTGATTTTCAGAAAGGTCATGAAAACCTCGCAAAATTCAGTAAAAATCGGAAGAGCTAGTTTTTTATGCTACAGTGTGTGCCAAAATGATAGGGGAATGAAGTTTTTGGTCAATTTCTTTGCGATTTTGCATGTAGCTCTAAAACCGAATTACAGGTTTTGTAGTCCGGAAAAACGCGCATCTTTTGGTCTACTTGAAATACTTCTACGATACAGGATAACAGTTTTACAAGCGATTGAATAAAAATAGGGAAAAACACAAGTGACAAAATGATAGGGGAATCATTAACATATCGTTAACATCAACTCTCAGTATGAATATTAGATGCTAATTAGATGCAAATTTTGACTGACCACTTCCGGTCGGAATTTTGGCCAGAAATTACGATTTTTACATCTTCTCCTGCAAGGAATCTGTAATTAAAATCAATCAACATCCACTATTCATACAGAAAGTTCATGGAAATAATATGTTAATGATTCCCCTATCATTTGTCACTTGTGTTTTTTCCTTATTTTTATACAATCGCTTCTAAAAAAGTGATCTTTTATCGTAAAGAGAATTCAAGTAAACCAAAAGACGCGTCTTTTTTCGGGCTATAAGGCCTATGATTTGGTTGTACACGGAGATGGAGGACGGCCGAGAAAACGGCTAAAAACTCCATTCCCCTATCATTTTGGCACACACTGTATTTTTGAGATCGGATTTCTTTTAATTTATTTGGAGCTATGATGCATTTAATTGCAAGATTAACGCCATTCCGCAAATATCACAAACCCAAAATGTCAAACCTTCGAGGCAAAAGAGGTACGCAAACAATGCAACCTGACCCGTTTCGGAAACACCCAAAATTCAGGGGGTGGGAAAGGTCCATCCCGGGAGGGGTCACCAAAGCGTATGTATTCAAATTGGGTGCTAGACTGGCTACGACGATCGGAGGAGCAAGAGAGAAGGAGCTTCACCCCCCCCGCACCCATAAAACCAGCGGAACAACGAGCAGGACAGCATCTACGGGGGATTAACGGAGCAACACCAGGGCTTCGTTTTTCGCTCTTGTGCCCGAACGTGGAGGCCAACTTGTTTCCAAGAGACGCGCTACGCTGCACGTTGTTTTCTGGGATTTCCATAAATCTGGGGAGAGCACTGAAACGGAAATTGACGAATTGTGCCCAGATCGGTGGGCTTCAAGTGCCGATTTTGTAATTCAAAGCGAGACTACGGATTTAGGAGTTTTTGGGGGAGCATTGAAACAGATTTTGAAGAATGGGACCGTCGAATTTTCGCTTCTTCCAGAGGAGATTTACATCCTGGGGAGGCAGCTACAGTTTGACACACTTATTTATTTGGTTGATTTTGGAGCTTGCTGATGCCTATTTCAGTAGCGTCATTAAAAGCGGAGAGACATATCAACTATTGCGATTACTATTGCAGCAATAAATTGCGGCAGAATACCTTTTAATTGGCATATGAGCTTGCTGGCACCATCCCTTTAAAAGTCTGCGAAGCGGGGTATCGACCCTCTGTGGACTGGGTGTCGACAACATCCAAAAACTCTCGAAACACGATTTAATTTCTAGGATTTTCTGCGACGGAGAGGGCGTCATTTGGAGCCATGGGTAGTTCTCAACACCCATTTGGCAATCTAAAATCCTTAAATCTAAAAAGGTGGGTACGGTAAATCTAATCTAATCGAAACTAAATCCAAAGATCTAATCGGTGTACGATACAAATCAACGATAAACCCTGAAACTAATTGGTAAAACAAATCCAAAGATCTAATACTAATACAAAAAAATTAGTTATATTCAGAAAAAACACGTATTTCATCTTGTAAAAAATCACGACAAAGAGATGATAAAGCTATGCGGCGGGGTCCTGTAGTAAATCAAGTCGATCCTGGCTCACGCTCTCTTCGATGCTCACAAAGCCCAATGAGTTCAGTATCGTTCCCACCGCACCTACTGCTCCCGGCGGGAGGGCCAGAGGGTGTCCCCGGGTAAACGCCAATTGGGATTTTTCACACGCTTGTTATTTGCCGCCCACAAACACACTCGAGGCCCCGGCCCACCAGCAGCAGCAAAAGGCCAGGAAGGGCCCACGGGGCCCACCAAAAACGATACAGGGCCACCGAGAGGGGAGGGTCCGAAGAAGAAGCGTGAAAAAGGGCGGGAACGACTCTTCGGGAGCGCCGCAAAGAAAGTCTATATTTGAATTTGTCGGTGTGTATGCACTCTCTGTGGCGCGCGAAGATGAGAGGGCCCCCGCGCGCCCTGTGGACGACTAAAAATTGCTCCTGAACTATGGTGGCGGCGGGCCAAGAGGTGCGCCTGGAGATCGAGGACGACAGAAAAAGTCACATGGGTGAGTCATGGGATTAATTTTTTTCGGTCAAGGAGCGATGAAGCCAAGAAAATACAGGTGAAGGTTATGGACACTTGTAAAAAATAAGTAAAAGCTGAAGAATCAAAATTCATAAAAATGGGGTGCTATTGAAATTCCGAGCACAGAAAGGGAAAAATGCCTTTTCATAGAATACCCAGGAAAAGTCCCCGGCATCCAGGATATTTTGTCTCGCAAAATGGCAAAAAGCGGGGAGGCGGTTTTGAGCAATCGAGGCCAGTCGAACAAAATTTTGTATGCAAAAATATCGACCGTAATCCGTAACCACTGTAATCCCATGTAGATTTGCTGGCATTGCAAAAAATCCAGACTTCAAAATTAACATATAACCGAAACCGTACCGTACCGTAAACCGAACGTTAATTCTCAATTCTGTACCAAAAACTGATAGAACTCTGTAAAGTGGTCACGTATGCGTAAAAACCTTATAAAAACCGCTACGAAAATTTGGGATTTAACGATGAGTTTCTGCATATTTTCCACCGTCCCCGCGTTACGCGACGCGTAAGCCGCCGCGCGTCGCGTGTTGCAGGGACGACCAAAATAATACCAAATTTACACGCTGTCAAATCTATCGCCATGCTTTTGGTATTCGCTTAGATCCGAAAAAATTCCCAAAACCAAAGAACACGGTAAAATAGAGCAAAGTTGACTGACCGACAATACCATTTTGGCGCGCGCAACATTTGCCCTAACTGTCCGATTGCACTTCGTTGCCCAAAAAAATTCACGTCCCCCTAACCACCAAACAAACCACACATTGCAACAAGCGCAAATAGCAAAGCGCTCGCGCAGGTTTTTCGCGGTTCGGACAAATACGGGGTGATTTTTTGGGGGTTTCTGAAATGTGGTAAAGTTTGGATCGGGGGGAGAGCGCAAATTGGCACTCTTGAGAACGGGACTTGCCGGGAAAGGTAAGCGAAAAAATAGAAGAAATGTTTAGGGTGATTCCGAGTCCGGAATTGGCACTTTTGAAAACGGGAGTTTCTGGGAAAGTTCAGCCCAAAAGTGGAAGACATTTTTGGAGAGAAATCCCGAGTACAAAATTGGCTAAATGACGAGGTTTGAAGGTCGCTAGAAGCCTGTAAAAAATACATTTTCTGGTCCGGTGTTTCAAACGCACCGAAAACCAGCAAAAAAGCAGAGAAAGCAGCAGAGGATTTCATTATGTTTTGTCTGCGCTCAGCAACGATTCGCAACAAAAAACGGGCCTGCGTCGAAAATGGGGAACGTCTAATTCCGCTGAAAAATTTTGGGGTCGAGGTATTGAGTTACCAGCGCCGCCACACTTTTACGTGGATTCTATTCTGAAGTGGAGGGAAAAAAAGGAAAGGAACGCCCGGATTTTAAAGGAATTAACGTTCAGAAAATGTAAAAACAATGAGTAATAAATTAATTATTTCTCAAAATTATTTAACACAGATTTTTAAAGGAAAATCATGTAACTTCAAAGTTAATAAATGATTTTCAACACCTCTAATTCTTGTTTAATTAAAAAAGGTTGCAACGATCTCTGAACGGCTAGAACGTCTACTTGAATATGGACAAAAACGCGGCGAATGGTGCTTGTCGCGCCCCAAGGGGATGAATTTCAAGCACACGCCATAGCGGCCGGTGGGGGACAGCGGCGGCTTACAGGGCACAAGCACTTCCACACCCTGCACCACCACTTAAAAGGGCTGCTGTCGACGCGGGACTGTCGATTGCACGGAAACGACGTCGTTTTTTGGACTCTACACAAAAAAAGACGGATCCAGTGCAGTTTGTCGCCTAAAAAAAGCAAAAAGTCCTGAATAATTCTTAAGACCTATGATACCACCACAATAAAGACATATTCTCAGGTTCTGATCCAAATTCCTAATTCAGGAGCTACATGAAAATTATTCCTTAAAATACACCTATTTTTTACCTTACCTTGAAACCGATTACCCGTCCCCTTTAAACTCCAACAACATTAATTTCGGTTTGAAACCCCCTGTTCCTATGGTCTGTCGGCATGAAGAGACAGAGGGGGAGAAGCTGCCGTCAATTAGCCAGGCGCTTTTTTGGCGCGCGCCCCGGTTCCGCCAACGCACATATCCACCACCCCGGCGCCGCAGCCCGTCGGTCCCGTGGTGTAGCGGTTAGCACTCAGGACTCTGAATCCTGCGACGGGAGTTCAAATCTCCCCGGGACCTCAACTTTTTGCTTTTTGGATAAAATATAACTCAAGGTATCTAAATTCGAAATTAAGGTAACCCTAGGCCGCTCTTTACGATAAGATGGTAGCCAACAATTTAGCAAATAGCAATGCACTGTACAAAATATCAAGCTTGCAAATCGGATCTCTAGTTATGAATCAACCCGAATCAACCAATTTTTGGTTTTATCAGGTTGCGTAGCCGTTTATCTACCACGCCCCGCCTACGTAGGTTGTTTACGACGTAGCAGATAGCAAACGGCAAGATCAGAACAAGGGCAAAACCATTCTTTGGCGCGCCGTAAAATGCTACAGCGGAATGCACGGCGAGTGCAAACGGTAGTCAGGCCGAGCCCTCGCCCGGAATTTGTTCTTTGGCTTGCTAGATAAGGGCACGGTGGCTAGGTGAGTCCAAAATTTGATTTGGGGCGAATTTAAGGGAGCGAAGACAAGTTTAAAGGCTAGACTACCAAAAAATCAGAACAACTAAAAAAAATGAATATGATCTGGCCGCATTGGGATTTTATTAGGCTTGTGCGCTGTGTGATACCTTAAAATATAGCGCAAGTCATCTAAAAGTTATCTCAGAATTTTCGTTAGGATTTTCTTCCTGTTCCATTGTTCTTGAGGAACGCGTCAATCCCAGCGCCGCGCGTTGTAGACGCAACGTCTCAAGACACATCAGCCCCTTCCCAACCAGCCATCACACCCGGTCCCGTGGTGTAGCGGTTAGCACTCAGGACTCTGAATCCTGCGACGGGAGTTCAAATCTCCCCGGGACCTCAACTTTTTGCTTTTTGGAGTAAAAACAGCTATAGTTTTTTTACGAGTTTCTGAGCCTTTTATGGCTAGCCCGTTGTGGCCAAATGTGCAGCCAGATCTGCTTGCACCCACTCGCATCCTTAATCAACCCAAAACACGTAGCATTCACCCGGTGAGAACCAAGCCCAGGTTGTAAACTGCTAGCGTGCTTTGGTGTTTTGCGGGACTCGATAATTGGTCAAAGCTCAAATTTTCGGCTATGGAAAGACCGAAAAACGAAAAAGTGCCCCGATCAGGAAGTACTACCAGAATTAAGCTGCCAAAAGTTTTTAACGACACCCTGTCAACATCAACAACAATCCCCGAATTCGGGCCAATCCCAACGGCAAAACGGACCACACAAGAATTATGACGGCTTGGCCGGGCCGAAGGGGGATCGCCGGATAATTGGGAGCGCCGTGTGGAGCATGAGCCCCGCACGCGCGGGGCGCGAAACCAGCCTTTTGTTAGACGAGAGGTGGCAATGTACGAGAAGGGACATCGGACGGAGAGTGGAAAGGAACGAATTGGACGGGGCAGGGCAGCTTGTTGCGCAAATGTTTTTGGAAAAAGTGAGCGAGGATGAGAAGCAGGAGCACGAGGAGGAGCAGGATGAGGATAGATTCAAGTGGAAGCGAGGGCTTTATAAGTACAGCTCATAGAATCTAGGGAGCAAAAAGCAAAGTTGAACTCAGATTTGGAGCGTGTAGTAAAGGGAAAGTTAAGGCATGTTTATGGGTTTTTGTTACGGATTTCCCATGAATTTTGTCGGAACCGCGATACGCAACGCATGAGGCTAAAAAAGACTCGATACCATTGCTTGCGCAATGCGGTAGGACACGCAAAACATCAAAAAAAAATCGAAAATCCATAGGAAGTCCATGGTCAAAAATTATTTTTATGCCTTGCTGGTTCCCCTAAAAACCATAACCAAACACACAAAAACTGTAATTGAGGTAAAGGGTTTTTAACAAAGGTATAATACGATAAAAAACTCACTTGAAAATGATAAAAAACACCGACGCTTACAACCCATCAAGGTGTCAATAAGCCGCCAAGCCTTTTCTTAGCTGATCCCCATCATGTTGGGGTATCGAAACCTGCTACCGATCACTGACGCTTCAACGGTCAGCATACACTACTGCCCCCACCCTCTCACCCCCATGACCGCCTTTTTGTATCCCTGAGAGTACGCGAGTGTACACACAAAAACAGTGATTTTGCATAATTTTAGGTTCGTTTTCTGGTGCTCAATGTATACCCTGAACTTTTTTTGAATTTGCCAATCATGGAAAACAAGAGGACAATCCAGAATCCAGAAGTCTTTGTAGCAAGCCAGTTCAAAACATTTAAGCTTCTGATTCCGGTTGAGGTGTTACACAGCGGTGTGGCGTGATTTGGTTTCGGTGCAAGGGAAAGAAGCCCGAATAACAAACAAAAAATCGTCGTTAACAAAATATTTATGCAGATTATTCTTTGTTCCCATCATCGGTGTCGCTCGAATTCGTTATCTTCAAGGCAGCCCACTAAAATTGTTACTGGAAAATGTTGAAAATGTTTTTTTAGTGGCCCTAGTATTATCCCAGACCTTGAGAAGACCCTATTTTTTTATGGATTTACAGCGAGTTCTTTAGAAGGCATTTTTTTGTACCACTGCGGTCGCAACAATCCCAGCTACTGCTACCACGACAGCTGCCAATGTTCCATAATACAAGATCGCCCCAGAGTTGGCATAGCATAACTCAACGAAGCCCGCGATCAGCTTCTAAATTTCAGGCTAGTGATGAGTATCAGAATACCGTAACCGGTGGAACAATTTGGAGGCATAAGCTCTCGAGTTCCTTTGACAGCTTGCTGTTACCGAGAGCGATTTTGGGTTTCAATTGGGCCTGGATGGCATTCTAAAAGAGCCTTACGCCGTGGATCTTTATTAAAACTAACCAAGCACAGCTCGACGATCGATGCGATCTGCTTCTCGTTGCGCAGCTGCACCATTGTCCCTACCGTGTCACTAGTTTCGCTGCACTGTTTTGAAAACCGGGCTTCAATCCGTCTCCCCAGCTCCGCCTTCAGCTTCAACATCTCCGGGGAGCCCAGAATCTTGAGGGCTATCTGAAGAGTCAGGCGGGCTTGCCAACTTTATCCAACATCGTTCACCTTGCCGAAATGCAGACCACTCAAAATACTCGCATTGTCACTGCCACCAATTTCACTTGATTTCAACGCCATGTTGCTGAACTAATTAAGAACATTAAGGATTCATAAAGTAAGATCAAACTTGAAAACCACCAATCTAACATTTGAGACTAAATTTTAGGCTTTTCCGCAGGAAAAATTCGTCCAGGCGCTCCGATTGCACATAAGAATGAACGGGCACTTGTCTGAAAGGTCTGCCTTACGAAAGAGCTGGCTTGTTCTTGATAAGGACCTAAATCCCAGACACAACTCTGACCAATTGACGCCGCGAGCACAGGTATCCTAAAATTCGCAATGCCGTCGTGAAGTCATGCGGGCTGAATAACATCGGGCAAGCAAACTCTTCGGGGTTTTGCGAGTTTTATTGTTTTGACGGAAATGAGAATCTGATATTGCCAGAAAAGTCTCCGAGGGTAGGCTAGCGCGTTTTGTATGAATTTTCGGTCGTCGGTTGCGCTTGAGTTTGACGGGGAAAATCGGCCAAGCAAACCATTTATTTTATAGCTTGTTGAACAAGAGGATGTCCGTATTGAAACCAGAACAAACCCAGACAAGCACAATCCAATTATTGATTTCTTCGCCGTTTATTCATCACCCCGAGCAGTGTGTAGCCGCCCCACTAAAATTGACGTACAGAGGAATCCGTTTGAAAATATCGTTAATGAAACGTCGGTTTCTGAAGATAATGCAAACATTACTACCAGGCGAAGCTAATTAAATTATGGATAATTCCTTAAAAATCGATACCAGCGCCGCGCCAACCGTTCCCGCAACCAACGCCCACGTCCCGTACTCAACGATCGACGCGAAATTCTCTTGGCATTTCTCGGTGAACCACGCGAGGAGCTTCTGTAAAAATCGCAAGCCTAGTTGTGCATTTTCCGTTTACCGCGGATAAGGGCACCAAGATTCCTCTAAAGCTGGATACGCCCACGAGGACGGCACAACAGTCGGCGTGCCCAGCCATGGCCCCGATATGTAGCACACGTTCGAAAATATCCTAAAAAAATCAGGATAAATGGCATGGCGCAAATGACAACGGCTATAACATGTGGCAGAATGTATTTGCCGCGTTAAGAATTCCTAATCTGAAGCACAACCAAAATCAGCCCCACCAGGTAAAAGTTCAGTAAGTCGAGAAGATATTGCTCAAAGCCCTGCTGGGCGGTCACAAGTTTCATCTCGGAGTCCACCCCTTGGCTTTGCTAGAGGAAAACATTTCGGTGTTGGAAACGGTGTACATTACTACAAAACCGAACCGCCAACCTGCTCCCCGGCTTTTTTCGCATCTGCAAAAAAGCGGTCCTGAAGTCGCTGCTTAATTTCCTCAATAGTTTTCAGCATCTCGGCGGCTGTCAGAAGCTTGAAGGCAGCCTAAAAATGTGCTATTCACGAAAATATCCCGCGTTTCGTAACGCGCAGGCATAGGAGCTTTAAGCTAACAAAGAGCCGTTTTTAGGTGATATTGGAATTTTGCAATGTGACATGGTTCATTCGATAGAGCTTCAAATTCTGAACAGGTCTCAGCCTTCAAAAATTATTGAACGATGACAAACTTCGGGAATAAGTTTCTCTAAGTCCGCAATTTGTTAGGCGTGGGTCCGTAGTCGCTCAGCAGCTTTTGAGATCCGGGATTTGTTCAGGATTTGAGGCACTATCGAAAGAGCTATCGCATCGTAAATTCTGAGATCACCTAGACGACTAAAAAATTAGAGACCTAACTGTAGGTTGAGACTGTCACAACAAAATGACTTCAGTGGCTTACCGTGCTCAGGTCAAACCCCTGGAGTAGATCGGTCATGGAGCTGGTGCCCATGTTCATTGCCCTAAAAAAATGAACAACTCCAGAAAATCTGAATGCGGAAATGTGCGGAACCGATGCCAAAATAAGTGTGGGCGAAAGGAGGGCAAAAAGGCTCTGGGAATAGAATCAACGCCCGCTTCCATGGGCATCGATCGGCATCAGCATAAACGCGGCGGGGGTTCACATGCCTGGGTTTTTCCGCGCTTGGCTTGAACTGTAGGTCATGAGAAGGTATAGCAAAAATGTTCCTGTAAACAAAAAAGAAATGGACGGCATTAGAGGCCGGTTTCACAACAGAAAGCAAGTTTAACAGAAAAATGTTTATTTTTCAACGACCCGGCCGGCCCGTAGTTCCGCGAGCCTGTCGTTGCGGCGGCTCGTTTGGCTGGAACCACTGGGCCACGGAAAGCACAAACATTCCGCTAAAAACAATTCTAAGGAAGCACAACGGAAAGCTTCTTCGACACGAGCTAAACGTACCCTCGCACCCAACCAGGGCCATAAACGAGGGCCACACCCGTCACTCCAGCCATAGCCGCCCATTTTGCATAGGTGGCCCATGTGGGAAAGTTCGCCTGGCACGCCTCCACAAAGTCGGCAAGAATTCTCTAGAAAGTACATTAACAAAAAAAGCATATCGTATCTCTGTTAGAGTTAAGCCAGTTCAAAAATTGTTGCAAAATTTTCGTAACAATTTTAATTCCGGATATTTTATACATGGTGTCCCAAACCCCCCCCCCCTACCTAGCGGTCCGCAGTCGATTCCGATTTTTACGATTTAGGTATCTATCGAAAGCTCTCGAAAACGCGAGAAAACAAGGAGGGTTGAATTTCTTAATCAAGCTTTTTTATTTGCTAATTTTATGTCTAAAAACCATGAAAACTGCTGATTTATGCGAGATCTGCATACTAATTGCGAAATTCCTGATGAAAAATTCCCGGCTTTTTAGGAAAACCTGAAATATCGATAGAATCAGATTAAATCTTAGAAAACGAAACCCGCTTGTTTTCTCGCCTTTCCAAGAGCTTTTGATTGGTATAAAAATCATTCCGATCCGATCCGATTGACGGCCTCTAGAGGGGGGGGGTTTGGGACACCCTGTAGTTACTTACTTTAGATTTTACTAATAATTTTTGGCGCATGTAAACAATGTTTCTAGCGGTTTTCGACCAAGCGAACATTTTGAGGAACACGTCACATTAATAGGTCTTATGGCTGAGCGGCTGGTTTGGGCGTGGGGTGGGGGGAACTGAACCGTAGCCCGTATTTCCTCCACCTATAACCCCGGGGGTTATATTTTTTTTTGAATCACCTCAAGGGAGGGGGTTGTATTAGAGGGAGATATATCTTTTTCATGATTTTGAGCAATTACAACGAGTTTGAACAGTTCGAACTGCTCACAACCACTCGGGAGCACAGCACGGAGTTCCCACAGAAACTTTTTGGAATTTTTGTCTTCTTAAAAGTAACTTTTAAAAGATGTTCTGCGTGTCATATTAGAGGGCGGGGTTACGTTTGCGGAAATACGGTATCTCAGCAATCACCGTGACCGTCGGCGCTAGCAGGCGAATTAACTTTGGCAGGTGGACGTCTAGCCTGGAGCAGGCCGCATGACCGGCGCGCAACACCACATCAAGGAGAGGAGACTTTAGGTGACATCGGTTTGACTCAAACAAGCGCAACAAACCACGCAGACGTCCATCTGACGCAACAACCACTTTTCCAAGTTCTTGCGCGCCGGCGTCAGCTGGCTAGCAGAGCTAACGCTTTGGCTTCGCTAAAAATGTTGGTTCCTAGCCGGTCTATTTATCTTTCCTAAAAAAAAATTCCTTTTGCCCATGACAGGCTGAAACGGCTATTAAATAGGGACGTGATTTCTTAACATGCTACAGGGCTTGTGTCGTACTACAGACCTGCACACTTTCGGCTTCGCCTTTTCTACGGAAATGCTCCTCCAAGATCGATATCACGAGTCTAATTATCTCGACGATTTCCTCGACCTTGAGCCCTTTCAGGGCCTCCTGAAACAGCAGTCGGTTTCGTTTAAAAACAAAGTTCATGCTTCTTTTTTTTTGAAAACTCACTAGTCCCAAATCCATGCCGGATAACGGATTGTCCATGGCGCTTCGGACCGGCTCCTTCAAAAAAAAAAAACTCAAAAATTCACCAACTAAAAATACGGACAAACAACAGTGGAGAAGCGGTGGTTGGCCAAATGAAATTCGAATCCCGACTACGGTAATTCCCGGGTTGCTGGGCCCAAACAGGCGTTTGGACGCGGACGTGTACCACTCAGCGTTCGCCACCTGGAGAGGCCAAACGAGCTTATTATGGTCACCCCGATTTTTGGAGGTTTTCCGACGAAAGGTTATAATTTCCCGCGGAAATCAGCTCTCGACGGCAAGTACGGATAAGGCTCCAGGCGGCAGAGATTGGTACGCCTAATTTTTGGGCCAGTTCGAAGTCGTGTCGAAAAGAGTCCTGGAAGATGGGAATTTTGGAATTGAAAGACAATTTATTAAAAGAAACTAAAGGGTGTCCCAGTAAAAAAACTCGCGCAGGCATTTTGCTATTCAAATCCGATTGACTTGAAATTTTGAGCAGAGGTGCGGAAGGGAATTTAAAATGTTGACAGAAACTTGAACCCGATCCGTACAGTAGTTTCCGGGTTATGGCAAAAATAAACTTTATTTTTTGTCTCTAATCGAAATTTTGCCCGAATTGAGCGTTGGAGTGTGTGAAGAAAATGAACAGTCGACCATTTTTATCCCAGGTAATTTTTTATTGCGCAAAATTCGGTTTGAAAGCAGGCGATTTAAGTAATTTTAACAAGGTATTTGCAGTTCCGAGGTTTAGAAGAATGAGAGATTTAGAACCGGAAATTGATGTGAATTAATGCAAAGATCGTCGAATAAATGAATCGAAAGTGTCGGAAAAGTGTATTTTTTTTGAATAACTCTAAAATTACTGGCGTTATGGATACTCGAAATTTGCGTTATGCATTGTTTATTCAGGCCCAAACATCGGAGGTGCAATCGCCGCCAGGGTAGCGCATCTCATGGGCTCGATACGGGCCTCCTTCCACCTAAAAGAAGGTAAGTAGTGGTCGCAAACAGGAATACCTTTCCAAAATCCACGAGAAAATTCTCATTCAACGTCATGCCACCATTCACAGGATCCACGTCAATTTGGACCATATAGGCACCTTCTTCGAGCAGTTTTGGGTGGAATTGACGGTCCCAGGGTCTGGATTTGTAAGGCATAGCGAATTAATAGTAAATAAAAATCAATAAATTAATAAATTAATAGTAATCCGATTTCACCTCGACTTCACTGTCATTTTGCACCAATCCGTCAAGGAAAATGAAAGTTACGATGGTTTTCCCCTGCAACGAAGGAACAAGCGTTCCAAGTGGTATGATGGACTTCATCGTCCTTGTAAGGCATATCGAGTTTTGAAATAATCTGATAAAGAAATAATATTAAGCTTATTATTAAATTAAAAAACGTAAACTTATTAAATAATATTAAAATATTAAACAAAATTAGCTTACTTGGCAATAATTCGGGCTCTCCGGGTCCACATCAACCGTGCAAATCGCATCATACAGGGTGGGCAAAAAAAAAAGATCCGAGTTTGGGTCAAAATATCTCGCGAACGGTAGAGAATCGAAGGTACGTTACCATGCCAGAATGCTTAAATATGCTGGGTATGAAGATTTAACCCAACTTGATTTTTTCGATTTTTGGGTACGCAACTGTACTATTGACGCTGGTTACGACCGAAAATTGTGCGTTCTTGAACGAGAGGTGGGAAAATTCTGATTTTTGGCCTAAAAATAGTATAAATTTGTAGAAATATAATGACAAAATCTTACAATTTTTCGAGGCCTATTCCATTTTCTAAAAACAAAACAATTTTCGCGATTTTTCGTTATTTTTACTCTTTGAGTCATAACTCACTTCTAACTCACTGCCCATGGCTGCTTTTTTGCCAATGAATTATCCAAATAATAATCTAGGATCCCACACCAGAACCCAACACAATCTATGGTATTTTTGTATTGCTTGCTAAAACGTGCCCCAGCGGGGTACTGTAGGTTTCGTTTTCCCCGCTTTTCTCGGGGCCCTTAGCTTCGATTCGGCTGTAGGTTTCAGGGTGGTTAGGCAATCGGTTGTGGCACCTTGCTGCCGAATACGAGAACGTACTATCCACAAACTTTCATGAAAAAGACTAAAAACTGATTTTTTAATTCTCCCACAGAATCTTGTAAATTTTTTGGTCAGTTACACCAAAAACTGTTAATATTGCTTTTACCGAAAGATCGAAACGATTTCATGGCAAAAATACCACGAAAATCGCGAATTTCGGTTTTCTACAGTAACCCCCGCGGAGCGCGTTTTAGCATGTCATCACAAAATTCCATAAAGTGACGATTTTTCAATTCGAGGACCTTCTAGAGAGGTTTGTAAGACAACCTGTCAAAAATTACTGATTTTGGGTGGTAAATAACAAAGTTACGAGGCCAGGTGCAAAACAAGGCCATAGAGCCGATTTTTGGTCCGAGTAGCCGAGTCAATTTTCGAATTTTTAAAAATAAAAAAACCACCTAAGTCTTCTGGATACGATTATAGCTTTGATGTTATTATCTACGTCCGTAACATTTGGGGGCAATCTGATTAAAAATTATGGTGACTTTCAGCGCTCAATCGAAAATCACCCTGTTCCAAAATCGAAACTTAAAATCCTTCTTTAAAATTTTTTCGACGCGAAATTGTTTTAAGCTTTGCATAGTTTTATTCAACTGATAGCACTGACTTATTGCTCAAAATATCCCTACGACTCCACCTTCCAAATTTTTTTTACGCAACCTCCAATTCGGTTTATTTCGGTTTTTGATGAATTTTCTTGGCGCCAACGGCTGGTTAAAAAAAATTCATAAATAAGGCTTTAGGATGCGCTATTCAAATAATATCAGATAAAATTAAAATGACAATTTTCATGGCGCTGTTAAAATTTATAAATTGTTAGCGAGTTTTGGAAAAAAGCACGAACCAACTGTTTTGGAGGCCCTAAAGGACGCCCTTCCAAAGGGGTACGGTGGCTCGAAATTTTGTAGATGGTAGATAAACCCCAGTTCTACATAACCAAAGAAAGAAAATAGCTGGGTCTCCTTTGGCAATTTAGAAATATTTTTCCAAAGTTCGGTTCCGAGACCTCGAAAAATCCATGACCCGAGGGTCGTTGAAAAACTCGAAAATTCATCGATCTCGAAAATTTTTTAAGTGTATTTATGCGGTTGTATAGGGTCCATAGTTATTCTAAAACAACTTATTTTGATGTTTTGCCCATAGGTTTTTGTAATTTTCGAAATTTACGAAATTTCCCCATACAAAATTTCATTCCTCTATAACTTGTCAACCAGACCCTCAAAAATTCTTAAATTTTGTAGGTGCATATCTACTACCAACATTAACTTAAATAGGAAAAATTAGGACCCAGCCACCACAGGAAACTGCGAAAAATGCAAATGAAGTTTTGCCGAACGCACAGTTTTCGGGTGTCATTTGTATTGATACGTCGCCAAAAATCGAAAAAATCAAGTTGTGTTAAATCTTCATACCCAGCATATTTAAGCATTCTGGCATGGTAACGTACCTTCGATTCTCTACCGTTCGCGAGATATTTTGACCCAAACTCGGATCTTTTTTTTTTGCCCACCCTGTACTTGTCGGCATCGATGCGAGGGGTGGTGACGATCATCAATTTTTCACGAGGTCCCTAAAATACATGTGTTTATCTAAATTTAGTGAAAAAATGAAATTTGCTTTGAGTTTAAAAAAAAAATTCAGGCGTAAGTGAATTTCCTGGAAGGAATAGAGAGTCATAAAACTTTGTAAAGTTTCGATATTTTTTATATAGATTTTTGCTGCCCGATGTGTACCCTGAACTTTTTTCGAATTTGCCAATCTTGGAAAACAAGAGGACAATCCAGAATCCAGAAGTCCTTGTAGCAAGCCAGTTCAAAACATTTAAGCTTCTGATTCCGGTTGAGGTGTTACACAGCGGTGTGGTGTGATTTGGTTTCGGTGCAAGAAAAAGAAGACTGAATGGCTGGCGTCATTCGTGGTTAACAAGACATTTATGCAAACTATTCTTTGTTACCATCATCGGTGTCGCTCGAATTCGTTATCTTCAAGGCAGCCCACTAAAATTGTTACTGGAAAATGTTGAAAAGGTTTTTTTAGTCGCCCTAGTATTATCCCAGACCTTGAGAAGACTCTATTTTTTATGGATTTACAGCGAGGTCTTTAGAAGGTATTTTTTTGTACCATTGCAGCCCCAAAAACCCAGAAATTACTGCCATGGTCGCCACCAAGCTTCCCTAATACAAGATCGCCCCAGAGTTGGCAAAGCATATCACAAGGAAGCCCGCGATTAGTTTCTAAAATTTTCACATGAGCGGGTTCAGCCTTGGACTAGAAAGGAACGGCCCAGCCGTGGGAGCGCCAGCTGCTTTTATGCCCGATGTCGATCGATACGCTTACGAGGCCTTGAAATCTAGCGCCCTCATTTTTTGCCTCGTCTTTTGCCCGAGGTTTTTCCAGAAAGGCCGCAGAAAACCTTTCTCTTTCCAGTTTACTTTTATGCGTTATTTGCTAACCTAAAATAACAAAATTTTTATAGGAAAATGGATATGGTCCCGTGCATGGCTCAAGCGCTCTGGGAATTCGACTTGAGCAGGGTAAGCGAACGCAATTTTCTAGAACTGAGAACAAGAAAATCCAAACCCACGTTTTCCAGGCAACACTGAGCCTGATGAAAGCTTCAGAAATAGCGCGCATGCTAGCCGATGTCAAAAAGAAACTACAGCACTTGTTTTTGGAAGACGGCAAGAAAGTCGGGGAGCAGGTCGGCCGTTTGCTTGTTTAGCTATGTCTTTCCTTAGTTGGTAAAGGTTTTAAGCTCTATAACTGCACATTATATTATTTATAAATGATGGACTTTATAACCTTACCAAGGTTAACTTAAGGTTTATTAACGCCCGACATTTAGCAAAGCCACGGGGTCAACACCGAAGAAAAGCTTGCCAATGCAAGGCAGTCTTACGAGGAGTACCTCACCGACCGGCTCAATCATTACTTGGTAGGAACTTTATAGAAGATTGGTCGGGGAAGCAAGTTTTTTTTAATTTGCCTCCGGGTGTAGTAAATAAGAAATATTGTTTTTAGTAAAATATGGCTACCGTATTTGCTCTAATCTAAAACAGGGTTATATTTTTTAAATCGCCTCAAGTCAGAGAAGGGGATTGTGTTGGAGGGAGCTTCGAAAAAAGTTTTGGGAAGAGAAAAGTGCAGGAAATACTAATTTAGCGAATATTGAAATTAAAAAATATTGAGAAAAATACTAATTGTTGTAGAGGAAATACGATAACTTTGTAATGAAAACCATCTAATACATTTGAAAAACTGAAATTTGACCGAATAACTTAATTTGTAATTTTTTAATGCACATTTGTGGGTAAAAATAGGACAGAGAAACATTTTAGATAAATGTCGAAGAATCGGGTTTGTTTATATAATAAACGATCCCATAGCATCCTAACAAGGAACGGCTGTAAGGAAAACGGTTGATAGCGCCCCCCTCAATAACGCAAAAACACCGAAATAAATCATTTTGACTGCCCGTGACAGCAATACCTATAGGTTCAAGCTTTTTTTTTCAGAAAATTTTTGAAGATGTGCTCAGCATTGGAGCGTTGGCTGGTCACCCCGTATGTTGTAACGCCCTGCAGGGTGTTGCGTGTTTTCGGCAAACATTGGTGCCATTGATCGCGGTAGAAAAGGGAAACCGAAGCAAATGCATTTGGGTTTTTCAGAAGCTGCTCGCGTGGTTTATCGAAAAATGCGAAGCCCACTACGCATCAATAGCGCAATATGGCCAATGGGTGACGGTGGCAGGAGTTGTTGGAGCGGCGCTCGTATGGATTTATAATAATTTAATGAGGATTTAAGAAAACGTAAAGTAACCTTGTGACCTAAGGAATACTTTTCAAGTTTAATTATTACTTCTGCGCTCTATGCCCTGATTTTAGTGGGGCGGCTTCAAGCTGTTCGAATCGATGAATAAGAGCCGAAGGAATCACCAATGATATTTTTTTGTGTACATTTTTCCGTTTCTATGCTTTTCTTAGCTTGAACCTCGATGTACAAAAAGCATAAATGTTTTTCGTTGAATTTTAGGAGTATTTTTGTGTATTATATATATACTTTACAAAAAGTTGCGCTTTCAAAGATTATTGTTACAACGCTAAACGGTAACGGCCTACGGTAATTGCGGGGGTTACCAGCATCAGGACAATAAGAAGTGCCGGAACATTAGCATTTTTGTAAATTTCAAATATTAGTTTTTTCTAGGAGCAACTTTAAAAAGGGATTTATTCAAGCCCAAACATCTGAAGTACAATCGCCTCCGGGGTAGCGCATTTCGTGTGCTCGATACGGGCCTCCGTCCACCTAAACGAAGATAAGTAGTGGTCGCAAACAAGAATACCTTTCCAAAATCCACGAGAAAATTCTCATTCAACGTCATGCCACCATTCACATGATCCACGTCAATTTGGACCATACAGGCACCTTCTTCGAGCAGTTTTGGGTGGAATTGACGGTCCCAGGGTCTGGATTTGTAAGGCATGGCGAATTAATAGTGATGATGGTACTTGTAAAGTGATAGAGAAACGTAGAGCCGTTTTCCATCCAAGCTCAGTTGAAGCATGTGCGGCCCGCCAATGATTCGTTTGCCTTTGATGAAAACAGGGGGTGGGGGTGTCTGAAATTTCAGGGTTTTTGTGTATTTATAGGGATTTATTACTACACGTTATTACTGCCGGCCCCACAGCGTTAAAGGGTATGCGAAACTATCTGTTGATCCCCCTTCTGGGAGGGGGGTCAACAGCTGGCAAATTGTCAACCGGGGGAGAGAGCGTGTCCCGACGAGATGCGCAGAGAGATCCATATTCCCTGGCGTAACCGATTTCCCTATGCCCGCGCACGCTAATAAGAAATCGTGCCCTTGTCACCTGCGCCCCCCTTAAGGTATCTCTAAGGCCTCCTTATCCCAACAAAGTCTGGACAGGAAGGAACTCACAAAATCATCCGATTTCACCTTGACTTCACTGTCATTTTGCACCAATCCGGCAAGGAAAATCTGAAAGTTACGATGATTTCGCAAAGCAAAATTATTGATCAACCTGTCCGGTCAGTTTTGGATTTTCCGGATCGCTAATATCATACTGTCGAACGGCTCCGTGGAGGTAAGTTGTGAAATAGAGGAATCTAAAACACAAATTGATAATTAAGTACAGAACGAAGCTAAAGTACTAATAACCAACCGATCATCCATGCTCAAAAGTAAATCCGTGACAAACGCAGGCATTAGTGGGAGGTCCCAATTGGAGACGCTCAATAGTGGGATTTTTATGAGGCAAGTTGCTTCGTATTGAAGAGAGCCCTGAAGAGGTTTAATATCTTCGAAAATGCCTCAAAAATGCACCTTTTCCTTCGGAGTCATGCGATAAATTGAGGACCCAAGGGCGGTACAGAAAAACGCGTCCAGCCGATTTGGGTCGTGTGGGAAACGGATCTTAAAATATGAGGTTTGAAAGCGTTTTCAGGATTATATAAAATACATTATATTTTAAGTTGCCTATCATCTAATACAGAGGAAAAAGGAAGCTTAATAATTATGTATTTCATACCTCAAACGGCATCGATCCCTCCGGCAATCCTAACTTGATAGTCTGCACTTTTTCTCTGGTCGCCCAGTTGAACACGTTGACACTGCGACTGTATTTACCTAAAAAATAGTAAAATTATAAATAAAAATCAATAAAATACAATAAGAAATCAGTTAAAATTTAGCATAACCTTTAAATAAATTTTCAAAGTTTTAAAATCACCTAAAGCCACATCCATCGGATTAAAGCCATTCTTAACCGTGTTCGGCCCTCCCCATTCTGTCGATATCATCACGTTTTGACGAGGTTGATACCTGAACGGCTCTTTGAAAGGGACGGTGACCGGATTATTCGAACCAAAATGCATGCCCAAACGGCAACTGCTCGTCTCCTTTCAACCATCGGCTAATCGGTTGGTAATCTTTCCCGTCAACCAAGATAAAATTGCCTAAATAGTTCAGTTCGCAAATTGAGCGATTTCCGCTGACCTTGCCCATTTCCTTGAGCATCACCCAACGTTCCAATCATTATATTCCCATCCGGAATACAGTGTGGAGTGTGCGGGAATGAGACGCCGAGACCGGCAAGTTGATGTGCAAAGATTGTCTGTAAAAATACTTGTTTTTGTTTTTTTTCTCGATTAACTTTTGGCCTTGAGATGCTAAAAAGCTCTAGTAAAGTCTTTGCGTAAAAAAGCAACTTACCTTTTCCAGCTTCAAATTCATCGGATCTTCGGCGTTGACCACGTAAATCCGATCAGAAGTTAAGCAAGGCAGGATTAAGTGAGTTCTGAAATGTATTATATTTCTTTTAATGAGCGGTTTCGTAAAAATCAAAGCTAAAACGTTAGATTTTTTTACCTCTTTGCCCCCGGTTTTCCCCTGCAAGAAGAACAAGCGTTCCAAGTAGTGTGATGGACTTCATCGTCCTTGTACGGCATATCGAGTTTTGAAATTACCTGACATAGAACTAGTCTTAAGCTTATTATTAAATTAAAAAATTTAAAATTTACATTAATATAGAAACCAAAATTAAACTAAATCTAAAATAATATTAAAATATTAAACAAAATTAGCTTACTTGGCAGTAATTCGGGCTCTCCGGGTCCACATCCACCGTGCAAATCGCATCATACTTGTCGGCATCGACGTGAGGTGGTGACGATCATCAATATTTCACGAGGTCCCTAAAATACATTCGTTTATCGTAATTTATGAAAAAATTAAATTTTGCTTGGAGTTAAAAAGAGTTCAGTCGTAACTAAATTTCCTGTAAGGCAAAGATCGTCTTAAAACTTTGTAACGTTTTGATATTTTGGCTTAAAAAATTTTTCCCTACCTTTTCCATAGCTTCCTGAGGGGTAGCATAACCTGGACCATCGCTGTCACAGCAAGACATTATTTGAAAACCTCAAAAATAAGCTTAGAATTCAGAAAAAGGTACTGAAATCGAGCGCCCGATGCCTTGTTTACCTCACCCTGTCCAGCCCCAGCTGAAAGTTGTTGTTTACGCGGCGCTCCAGAGTGCAACAGGGCAAAAAAGATGGGCTGTTATTGATCGAATTTTGCGGATTTTTAGTCGTTACTAGCAACTAAAATCGAAACAGCATTAATAAATTTAATATTTATAGATATTTATAAATTTAGAAATATCTCGATTGCTTGGAGGTCGGTGAAGAATTTACGATTGAAGGTATTCCGTTTCTCTGCGTTTTACTTTAATTCTGCAGGTATACTATTTATTCCTCTCTGACGCTGATCGAACCAAATGATCAATGTTTTGCGTGGGTGGCCTCTTCACGGTAAATTCGATTTTTGGCGCCATGTCGTTATCGATTTTCGGTTTTTCTGGGGTGCAGTTGCAGCAGGTGATTTTTCTAAAAATTTTTTAGTTGCTGACCGGCCGAAAATTTTTACCGAAATTTTGGAAAGTTCCGTAGTCTCGAAAAATCTCGTGTATTCGTATTGGCGGACACGATTGAGGACTAAAAAGCTTTTTTGGCTTGCAAAACTGGGATGTTACCCTAAAAGTCGATGAATAAGCCGACGTCTTCCGCTGTGGGTCCCAGGTGCGATTCAGGCCAGTGCGAGAGTTAGCTAAGATCGGTTTTAGGTGCACAAAGGACGGGGAACGCACTGAACTGCTCGAAGACGACGGTTTTTGGGGGTTCTCTCGCCGCAGCAGAGACGGCATCGGTATTTGATGCCATGAAGCTGTAAGAATCAAAACAAATTTTAAAAATAAAAATGGCTGCTTAAAAAATTTACTTTGAAAAATTTAAAAACTTAAAATTTAAGATCTACAAAACATGTAAAAGGTGGGTTAGAGGCTATGCTCCAAGAAAATTTGTTGATAAAATTTAAGCTTAAAATTGAGTTGATTTACAAATGGTTAGATGAGTTTAAAAATAACGAATTTTTAGGTGAAGCGTTTTTTTAAGTGATCATCAGTAATTACCAAGTTTTAATAAAAAAATATAGCGAAAAACCATGATAATTTCTTGTTGTCGCTCCCCTGAATTCCGCTACTTACTTACCGTAAAACCAGCAAATTCACGCAAGCCGAAAACACGGCAAGTCCAGTGAGTACAAACAACAATGTAAACGCCACGTAAGCAGGATTCTTCTGTAGAATGCCCTCTTTTTGGAGTGGTACGTAGTCGCCGAAGCCGATGGTTGATACTATAAAATAAGCTACTTTTAGAGCAACTTCGTACTTACAAGTGATTACGCAATAGTAATATGCCTCGAATAGGGTCCAGCGTTCCATCCGATGAAAAACATAGATGCCAACGACAATAATTGTAGTGCCAATGGACAGTGACGTTATGATGAGATGAGTTGGGGTGATTTCGGGGAGAATTTGGAATCCGCAAGATCGAAGGAGCAGGCGAATCTAGAAGGGTTTGTTTTCGCATGTTTTTCTGGAGCACCACACGGCACTCATATTCTAAAAATTGAGCCAATTTGGATCTACATAGCTGGCAGCAAAAGCAAGGCAGCCCGCAAAGGCCGGCAGAAACGCCTTGAGCGAATTATACCATAAAAACATATCTTAAAATTACGGTAACTGTAAAAACTGCACGGGTATTAATAGATAATAACTAATGCAGTAATTGTAAAAGCGCCCGATTTTTTAGTTGACAAGCAATGAATAGGGCTCAAATCATTCCATTAGCCAGTCATTTAATGAATTATGCGACTAATAATGGAAATTTTTCTTGTTTGAGCGAATGGAACCTTCAAAATTTAATTTTTAGCGGTAAAGACACCCTTACTGGTGCTAATGCAGTTAGGGGGGGGCAGTCCAAAATTGGTAGTAAGGGGTTACGAGACGCGCCGCTCAAGCTACTTGGTTTTCACCTAAGCCTAGGCGTATCTTAGCTTTAACTAAGCCTAGCTTAGGCTTGGGCTTAATCCTAAGCCCAAGCTAAGCTTATCTTGAACTTCAAATTGACTTACGAGGTCAAAATGGGGTCATTTATGGGTTGGCTTAGAACTAAGCTTAGCTTGGCTCAAGCTAAGCTCAGGCTCCGTTTGTACGAAGCTATGCCTAGGCTTAGGCTTAGCTTAACTTTTCCAGAAGCTTCGCGTTTAAAAAACGGCATTTGGAGCGTCTCGTAGTCAAAATCCTGACTGCCCCCCCCCCCCAACTGCATTAGCACCGACTTACTTTATGCAACGATAATGCTATTAGTGTGTTGATACGCTCGCCAATCGATTGGAACATCACCAAACCGAGTGGGATCCCTGAAAAATTCACGTTTTTGACTCGAACTTTCACCGTTTTGGAAAAAAAATTATGGCTTTGTCCTACCAGCCAACGCAAACAGCATACAAAACAATCGACCTCCGGTGGTTTCCGGCGCTGAATGACCGTAACCTAATAAACAAGTAGATAGGTTCTGTGTTCAAAAATCTGTCCAACCTACAGTAGTAATCACCACCACCGCAAAGTAAAAAGCTCCGGCAAATTTCCATTGGCGCCCCGCTTTGTGTGGGATCGATTTGATGACGATCGTTTCAAAAAGTTCCATATCTCTTTAAGAAATTGAGTTTAAGCAATTAAAAGTTAAAACTTACTTTCCGCTAAAATTATATTTTTTATGCATTAGATACTTGATGTGAATTAATTCATCTCTTTGCTGAAAATGCGATGAAGCCATCGTTGAATAACCGGAAAAACAACTTCCTGACCTCATAATCTGCTTCTGATTCTAATATATCAAAAACGTAGGCGCCAAATAGTAGATACGTAAATGTACTGATAATCAATATCAAGGCCCGGCTGCTCTTTTTATCCAGAGGCTAAAATATGGATTGTATTTACAATAATTTTTTGATGTGAACTTACCAGTCGAGCCATCCGGTGCTCAAACATCTTGTTAGATAATTTTTATAGTACCCAAAAATAATACCCATGAAAAGCTTGAAAACCTAAAAGTTGGCAGTGAAGATCCAGTCTCGGCACCTCCATCGGAACCACCACCCCCACACCGGAAGTCGCCGAAGAATAGCCACCTAATTGGGTACTTTTGTTCCGCAAAAGCCTGCGGAGTCTAGTTTTTTTTGAGCTGAACCATGGCTGATTTTTTAATTTTAAACTTTGTAGACTACAAACTACAAACAAGACGAACACCACTTTAGATGAGGCCGCTGGTAAGATAGAAGGGGTTGGCTTCGTCATGTACAAGTTGAAACTGGGCCTGCGGCGATTTTTATGGTAGAAACTTTAGCAAATAGCTGCACGCTTTCCTCAAGAAGCACTGCTAGACTGCCGTTTGGTAAATTTTTAGATCGAAAATATCTTTTTACAATGTTACGATCGCATCCATCGTCCTAAAAGCGTGCTCGAGCTTTTAGGGATCGTTCTGGAATCAAAAAGCGACTAGTACGTCGTTATCGTCCTTAAAATAATTTGACGCTTCAATTTTTTTCCTTCTCAATTGTTTCTCCCTCCTTCCGTCTTCCCTCTCTCACTCTCTCTCTCTCTCTCGCTTTCTCTCTCGCGCTCTCTCTCTCATTCTCTCTATCTCTCCCTCTCTCTCACTCTCTCTCACTCTCTCGCCCTATGAGACCCACATGGCCGTTCGCCTCAATCAGAAATTGGCGATCTTTCCACTATAACAAGACAGCCGAAACGCTTGCCGCCTCACACGCTGCCGAGCCGGAAATCCCGGCGTGGGAATAGTCGTTTTCGGCGGCTAGAATTTCTGCCTTTCCGCGAATAAAATGACCGCCTAAGCACTGGAAATTAGGAAGAAAAAAATGCAAAAGTCGCCGCGGCGGGAGGGGCGTTGAAAGTTGATGAGATTTCCGAGGGGCTACTCGGAACAACGCAACGGATTATTGTCTTTACTACCTAGGTTGGAGCTGAATTTTCTAGGTTAAGGACCTCTTACATTAACCACTGAGAATTGAAAAGAAATTTTTTAGCAACCTCCAAACTTTGAACCACACGCCCAGGCCCGTAAGAGGGGCGAGGGGCGAGCCGCCCCCCCGAAATCGGCCGAAGGCCGAAAAGTTCATAAGGGGGGACCCTTATGATTTAATTTTTCCAAAAAATTGGAGCCATGCCAATCCAGCCTGCGGCGCTGTTTTTGTATATTTTTAACACTAGTTTTAGTGTTATAAACCCTCTGTTTTCAAAATTTTGCCTGCGGCGCTGTAGTTTTAGTCATATTAGCGAAAAATTTTTGAGGTCGCCCCCCCCCCGAAATTTGGGTTTGTTACGGCTCTGCACACGCCGTTTTTCGATCGGCTCCTTCAAATTCACTATCCAAATTCTCTAAAGACTAGGTATATCCCATACCTGAAGCCCAAAACGCACCCGTATTTCCCCAACCTGTAAATAGCATTTTCGCGTAGCCAACACCGGACTACTTTTGGTCAACTCCGGTCAGCCCGTCTTCATAGCCCTTCTCCGCCCTCCCAGTGGACCTGCAGAACCCGCAAAATAACCTGATTGCCCGGAAATGATTGCATTTGTTGGGTGTAGGGAGGCTCCGCAGAAATGGACACCTTTTTCGACCGGGCCCGCACGGCTTAGAGCCCAAATTTTGGGGGGCCCAACCGTGGTTTTTCCGGGTTTCCGGAACTCCCGAAAATTTGGGTCATAACAAGTTGAATCAGGGCCACCACACCCGGTCGGCTGGCCGAACGTCCCTATTTTTTTCTGGGCCTGGCTTATTACGTTTAAATTTAATGAGCTATATACCTTTTCAAAATCTACGATATTTTCGTTAAAATGCAATTTACAGAATGTTTCGAACTACTGAAAGAAAAAAAGTTGCTTTAAAACCAAAAGAAATCATGTGCGCTCCTAATTATCCTCGGAACAAAAATGACATTTTATGAATGAAACAATTTTACTTTTTTTTAATTCGCCAAATCTTGCAGGACTGCCTTTTCCATGAATTAAAAATACTTGAATTTAAATCCACCTCCTCTGGGAAATCCAGAAAAATGTTGTTTTCGTGGAAAGCAGTTTTACGTGGCCCCAACAGAAATGTACTTTCAACTCCTCCACTAAATAGTAACATTTCACACTTCAACACCAACCCTGCTTTTGCATGGCGACTTTTCTCGATTCTCAAAAATCTCCTTACTAGAGGAAATTGGGTTACACGCTTCCGGCATTTTTCGTACGCACCTGCTAATATCCGGCGCGTAATCAACCGTGCGGTGAATCAAATTTCCGCGTCGGTAGTGACCCGTCTTCAAATTTTTTGGGTTTTTGGGGAGGTAAAATTAGCAAAGCTAGAGTACTTATGATTAGCTATGCTTAGAAGTCGAGCCTACGCTAAGCCTAAGCAAAGTCTAGGCAAAGCCTACGCAAGCCTAAGCAAAGCCTAAGCAAAGCCAAGCGAAAACATTTATCTAAATTTCGCGCACATTCAAGTCCATAGCCATCCATCCGGTATGCCAATCGCCACCCCGGGCGGCCATATGAAAGATTCAATCTCGACTGGACGGCCCGACCTCCGCTCCCTTTGGCCGCGCCCACACTCGAAACCCAGCCACTAAACGGCCCACGATTCGAATAATGTTATGGGGAGCTGCTGGCCGGACCCTTCGAGCTATTGCCGGTTTTGTTCAGTTCTCGTTCTGTTCCACGTTCTTCTGCGTTTCTAATTTGGCCTAGTTTTCTCATCAAAAACCAAAGAACGGATTTTATTTAAAACTATGAATTCTCGCTATACTATAAATTAATGCACATGCGGCGACACGCGATGCGCACGCGCCGCTTAGGTTAGCTATTTTAAACCATTACGCAAGGAAAGACCTGCGTAAGCGTTGCGTGTCGCGGGCGCTGAAAAATCCATCGACAGTCCCAAACCCGAAAAATGCCATATGAGCGAATTTCCCCTTCCTTTAAAAAACCTTAAAATACTTGGCAACACTCCAAAAATCACCACCAACCCTTGGCAACCCCGCTGCGCCATCTTTGTTCTTTCCCATGTTTTTCCCCGTGTCTAAATCGGCGCTCCAAAAATGGACGCGACCGATTCGAGTGGTCCGGCGCTTTCCTATAGAACTCTTTTGGAGGGAGTCTTCCCCTAAAAAACCAAAAATCCTCGTGCCCAGAATTATCGTGAGGCCCGCCTCAGGGCACCGCTGGAATTGGGACTCCTGATTTTTTGGATGGACCTGATCCGAGGCCATCCGTTCCGTGCGAAGGTGCCAATTTTTTTTCTTGGGACGTCTGGCAATTCCGATATTGTCCTATCCCCGGAATTCTGGCGCTGGTCACGCGGGAAAATGGGGAAAATCTTGCGTTTTATGGAAAATTATTTTTTAGGGATAATTTGGTAAAAAATGCAGTTTAAAGCCAGACGCATAGGCATACAATTATCGTAGTTCCTGGGTGCGCGCGCCGCGACACGCTACGCACTTTGCGCTGCGTTGCGATTGCGTCACGTCCCAAGAGGGCAAGGTTTTCTATAGATGTCTGGGTTATAAAAAACTGGCAGCTTTACTTCAAAATCTTCTTCCAACTTCAATTGCCGTTTCTAGAGCTGTAGAGTTTTACGAATCACAGCTGGTTGCCCTGACCCTTTAAAGGGAACGTGACACCTGGGTTTGTCCTGTTCTTAGAAATTCGTAAAATCCCTACATGCCAAATTCCCATTTTCAATCCTATGGATCTCGCATTTCACGCCCCTCCCTTTTAAAGGCCCAGGCCCTGCAAAGGAATTAGCGTATTCAGGCGTTCTCTTAAAGTCTACCAGATCAAACTTTGCCTTAGCTTCCCACTTTATGTGTATGTTTCACCAGGACTTGCTCGCCCCCAAATGGGAGACACAGAAATGGGCGGCCACTTTCGCAGTTAGAACTCTTCTCCTCCGCCCGCGGCGGGGCCACTTTCGGCTTTTGTCGCGGCTCCTCCGGGAGGTCATCACTCTGGTGCCCTCTAAGGCGTCTTTTTTGAGGTCTCCTCCTAAACCGGACCCGTCTCGGCTGAGGTCACGCTTTGAAATGCAACTGCTTTTTTGATTGCCGATATTGCCCAGCTATTTTTCGGGAGCGTGGTCTGGGAAAATGGTAGAATTTTGGGCGCTGTTTGGCTATGGCGAGTTCGACTTTTGCCAATGCTGTGATAGATTGTGGATGCGGAATATTTGATCTGAGGGGAATTTTAGTTTTCGAAATCTGTTTTCATTTTCGAGATTCTTTTTCGACGTCCTGATTTTTCTTCTTTCTTTTAGGTGATGTCCGGCCGATGATCTTCCTGATCAACGACGGCCGTAACGAAGCTGCGCGCGCAACGAGTTAATTATTTTGGTATTTTCGAGGTTTTGAGGGGCTAGATTATTCGTAGCGTATTCCCCAAGCGCGGCGCCCTCCCGTTGTTGACTACGGCAGAGATAAAGGGAGGCTGCCCAATCGTCCATGAGGCATTGTCATATTTCGATCTCCCTATGGTGTTGTGAAGCCAAAGTGAGGCCGCCCCTGGCGCGTTTCGAGCCGCGGAAAATATAAATAGTAGTCCGAGTTTCCGGCGGCAACGAAAATTCGAAAGTGGGCGCGTTGTCGCGGCAAAAGTGCTCGAAGTGTGATCTATGGAATGAGGATTTAAAGGCCGCTGAGGAGTGAAATTTTGCTTTAAAGGCGGTGTGACGCCAAAGGAATTCCGGCTTTTCTATCTAAAATTTCGATTTGCCCTTTCCCGAGCATCGATAATGTGCCCAATTTAATTGCAATTTAGCCTACTCATTTGGGTTTTTTATCTTGTCTAATTTGATGAATTTAGGCATCAATCCATCCCGATTGCGCAATGAAATCCGCTGGTATTCCTCGTTTAAAATCAATGAGGCCATGCGGGCGGTACAGTCAATCAGTGAAGTTTTAATTTCCATGCCGTAACCGGCTGAAAAGTGGCTTTTCGGTCGAGCATTGGTGAATGCGACCATGCAATTAACGAAATGAAGCGGGCGTATCTCGACGTGGTGCTTGCGTTTTTAATTTTAAACTCTGAAAATTCAAAGCCTTAAAGACCAGGCATACCAAAGCTGACCCGCCTTGAAAATCGGCCGTTTTCTTAAATTCTTTTCCCCCGGCAGTTCAGCCCCATCCATGATAAATTGAATTTCCGATTATCTCTGTGTGTCTGTGCGCTCTCAAGGCTGGCGAGTTCGCTGAAGAATATTGAGGCGGTGCAATGACGACGATGGGAGACCCATGAAGGCCCTCATCCGCCCCATGAGTTGTGCCAATACGGCGCGTGCTGATAGCTGTGCTCAGATAGAGTTTATTGAGCTTTCGAGGCTTGGGATTTTTATTTTGATCATTGTTTGTGAAATGGGTCTTGTGAAAGTAGAGGGCGGCCCTTTTTCCGTGCTGCTGCGATCCGGTCGGTTCCGCTACGTTCCATTCCGCTTCCCACTTTCGATTCCGCCTTTCCGTACC
>CATQJA010001509.1:0-19935 GCA_958295435.1 Mesorhabditis spiculigera
AATTTAGCCCCGAGAGTTTAACGGGATTCCGAATATTAATTCTGGGTGTAGTGGTCATACTATTAACTTACAACACCCCTCCGACCCAACATAAATTGTTGAAACACAGAATTGATCTTGCCTTTTTAATAATTTGGCATTTTGTGGATAAAACACATTCGAAAGCGTGATAATCAAATTGTTAACCTCAAATCTGAAAATCTATTTAGGGAAATCCATTTATCATGATAATTCTCAAAGGGTAGCTAAACCGTAACGTAACGTAGCTTAACGGTACCCGAAGGTTTGGTGAAATCCCGAAGATTAATTCTAGAACATCTCGGGCTTCAAATCGAAATTTCAAAACCCATCAAAACCCTAAATAAATTGTTGAAACACAAAAATGACTCTCACAACTTCGATTTTCTGAAAAATTATTGTATCTGATGGTCGATATTTAAATTGTTGACAAGGCGGTTTATATTAATAAAATTATATCTTTGTAACCCGTTAAAACACAGAAAATTGTTGAAACAGATTTTCTCGGAATTCGCGCTTTTGACAATCCCGATTTTTTTTGTGGCTAGCCATTTTATGTAAATTGTTGAGACCCGTTACTCTCGGATTACTCTTTTTCAAAACTCGGAAAACCCCAGAAAATCCCTTAAACAGGAATTTATTTTCGAAATTTTTGAAAATTCCTATTTTTGTGAAACGGCTATACAGTGCGTATCAAAAGGATAGAGCCACTTGGTTTTTCACCTAACTTCGCGCCGTGGTATGTAGATTGTTGAAAGGTCTGGTTGTTTGTTTACAATCATATTTAAAAACTCGAAGAACCTCAGAAAACCATTGAAACAGACATTTTCGAAAGAGACGATGACTAATGGTCGAGGGAGTGGCTGACGGCTCGCCCCATAAATATGGTGACGATCCGGAGGGCTTTTCGGCTTCTTCCTTTCCTTTTCGCCGATCATCACGCGATGAAGTGATTTTTGTTTTTTGAAAGATATGTTTTCAAGATTTTCAAATATTGAACGTTTTTATGATTTATTTAGTTCAGAGGAATATTACTTAAGATATACCTAGAGGCCTTATTTTCTTATATTCACTTTCTTTTTTTGGTAATTTTTTCACCAAAAAGGGTTATCTGACAGAGCTTCTCTTTTCTATAATGCAGCAGGACAGAAATGGATATTTTGCGCGTGTTAGAAGCGGTCCCGAGTTTTACATCCGGACTACGGCAGTTGCACCCATTCACTTGAATTTTGATCTTTACTTTTTTCTGAAACATTTTATTTTCTTCCGAAAATCATGTCGACTAGGAGAGGTTTTTTAGAAATTCCTTCTTTTAGACTTCCTTAGCGCGAGGCAAGCGGGTAATTAGCTTGTTTCGTAAAATAGGTTTTACATATCAATGTAAAATATCGAAGTTTGGAAGGCAGGCTAGCAGGCATCTTTTGGGAAAATCAGAAAGTGGGGGTTCGGAATCGTATAATAGTAACAAAATTGAACGTTTTAGAGGCTTCTTGAAACATTGAAATTGAATGTTTAATCAGTTTAATCCGGCATTTTAAACGTTTTGGTTGCGAATGTAATTGGAGTTTCGAAGTAATGGTGGTATCCGGATTCGGTTCCCCGACACTCCAGATTCCCCGGCACTCAGTTCCCCGACAAATCAGTTCCCCGACAATCAGTTCCCCGACAATTATAAGGTGCTATTTTAACGTAATTATAATGGTGGCATCATTCCCTAATTGTTGGGAGCTGATTGTCGAGGAACTTTGTTTGCTCGAGGGAATCCGGAAGGAACTGATTTGTCGAGAACCGGTGTCAGAGAACTGAGTGTCGGGAACCGATTAGATTCGAAATGAATTACACTGAGGAACCTAACCTCCCTGCGAAGAAACACATTTCTTATTTTTTTCTGAAACATTAATCTTCCGAAAACCGGGTCAGGAAATGGGGTCATCCGTGTTTGTAGTGCATTTTTCATAGGGCTTCATTCTCCAGGCTGGCAGGGTCATCAGGAAGATTGCGAAGCTAGCTTTGGGTTGTAAATGTAATTAGTTAGTTGATTTCACCTTATGCCTCCCATTTACCGAATTCCCAAATTTCAAATTCCCAATTTTTAGGTTTTATGAAACATTTAATTTTTTTCAAAAAGCTGTTCGGCTTGACGATTTCCATTTTCATAGATTGCGAGCCTAGGATTCCAAAAACCGGGCAGGTTAGCAGGGATCATTTCGGAATCCTTCACCAGCCGATCGACCATACAATTTCACCCCTTATATTCCACGAGACGCCCCATTACACGCCCCCGTTTTTCTATAGCGCGGCCTTCTGCGCGGAGTCGATCTCCCTCGCCTCCTCTTCCTCAAATTTTCCGGGGATGAGCTCAATTTTCCGGCCCGCCCGGCATCGGCTAGAATGAGGTCATGTTATGCAAATTTAATGGTCGGCCAGATGGTGTGGAGTCGATTTTCTCCGGATTCGAAAAGTACACAAGCGTACTGTAATTTTAACACTTATATATAGTTGGATTTAACTATAATTTTTATTTAGTGCAATTTTTGAGGAAAAATTTATAACAAAAAAAATGCAAATTTTATGGCTTTTAAAACGGTGGAGAGACGATTTTCGGTCGATTCGAGAGTATTGTAATTTTCAATCAATTCTTACATGTAAGTTTTTACAAAATACATTTTTATTTGGAGGAAATTTAGCAGCAAAACATGATCTTAATTTTTCGGGTGTATACAAGCATTTCGAATTGTGATAACTACCTCGAATATTAATAACCAAAAATTTTGACGACTGGCAGAAGGGTTTTGAAGCATTGTTTTTTTCGAAAAAGAGCTGGAATTCCTAAGATCCTTCCTAAGCTGGCTTTCCGAAAGTTGGCTGACTTCTCATCTTCCTCAACAATCTCTGCTAGCCTGCCCTCTCCTCTTCCTCAACAATCTCTGCTAGCCTGCCCTCTCTCATCTTCCCCTCAACAATCTCTGCTAGCCTGCCCTCTCCTCTTCCCTCAACAACTCTCTGCTAGCCTGCCCTCTCCTCTTCCTCAACAATCCCGCTTTAGCCTGCCCCTCTCCTCTTCCTCAACAATCTCTGCTAGCCTGCCCTCTCCTCTTCCTCAACAATCTCTGCTAACCTGCCCCGCAATGATGATGTCACCCTCACTTTAATGGTGCTATCCTCACCTGCGTGACCTTCTGCCCTCGCCTCCTACCCGTCCTCCCATAAATGCCTTGGGGCACCATTTTTTGGGGGCGGTATTCAATCGATGGATGGACCCTTTGCTCTCTCTCCCTCCCTCTCTCTCTCTCTCTCTCTCTCTCTCTCTCTCTCTCGCTCTCTCCATTCCAAGGTACCCCCACAAAAACACAATGCCCTCCCCAATTTGCACCAACACCCACATGTACCTGGATGACCTCCAGAAAGCGCCTTCTTCTTTTACTCACATACACTGCCGGACATAATTTTGGCTCCACCCAAATTTTTGCGATTTTCTCGCATGGTAGCGGAGCATACTGTACGGGCTTCAAGGATAGGGTTTGTCAAAGAGACTGTAAACTGGGTTTAGAAGGAAATCTCCGAAAAAATTTTAATTTTTTCGAAAATGGAATTTTTGTAAAATTTCGCTTCTGGCAAGTGGTCATAATTTTGGCTCCACCTCGGAAAACTCAAAAAATAAAAAATTTCAAATGATTCTTAGGGTAGTTTTGTAAGAAAAGGGGCACCTGAGTGTCAAGGGATCTGCGAACACCGAATTCCAATGCCCTGAATCCGGTTATGGATGAGCATCTGGCCGAAACTCTCCCATGTCTCGAAGTGAGCCTTCTTGATGCATTTTCCCACTGGATAGCGGTTGTTTTTAGCACAAAGCGTTGCCAACGTGTAGCCCTAACTGCATTTTGATGAATTAGAGGCCGCGGATTGAGCCGCCGCTCAAAAAAATCGGATTTTGTGAGATCGAATTTTCGATTTTGATCGTTGGCATCCACGAATTTCGGCCTAACTTGCTTTAATGCAAAGTTCATGCTCAGATTTTGCCGGAGGCATGACCGGGGCGGCTGTTCGGAGGTGTACTCGTACTGATCCAGCTTCATCGGCTTGGAGGCAGAGCTCAGCAGATCCGTTTTGGAGCGCTTTGATCGAGCGGAGGAAGAATCAATCCGACACGCTTGGTTCCTTGAAGCTTCGTGGCTAGAAGTTCATAGGGATGAAGCTGCTGGCTTGTGGTTGGACTGTCATCATCTCCAGGGAGCAAAATTTGCGTTTCTTACGACCAAATCCTAAGGGGTGATTTGTGACGGCCTCAGCTTCGTCTTGCTCAACTGGAAAAATCAAGCTGAGCTGCGCCTCCAAGCCGATGAAGCTGGATCAGTACGAGTACACCTCCGAACAGCCGCCCCGGTCTTGTCTCCCGCGAAATCTGAGCATGAATTGTGCTTTAAAGCAAGTTAGGCCTAAATTCGTGGATGCCAACGATCAAAATCGAAATCTCGATGTCACAAAATTCGATTTTTTTGGGCGGCGGCTCAATCCGCGGCCTCTAATTCATCAAAATGCAGTTAGGGCTACACGTTGGCAACGCTTTGTGCTAAAAACAACCGCTATCCAGGGGAAATCACAAGAAGGCTCACTTCGAGACATGGGAGAGTTTCGGCCAGATGCTCATCCATAACCGGATTCAGGGCATTGGGATTCGGTGTTCGCAGATCCCTTGACACTCAGGTGCCCCTTTCCTTACAAAACTACCCTGAGAATCATTTGAAATTTTTTAATTTTTGAGTTTTCCGAGGTGGAGCCAAAATTATGACCACTTGCCAGAAGCGAAATTTTACAAAAATTCCATTTTCGAAAAAATTGAGATTTTTCGGAGAGATTTCCCTTCTAAACCCAGTTTACAGTCTCTTTGACAAACCCTATCCTTGAAGGCGTCCAGTATCGCTCCGCTACCATGCGAGAAAATCGCAAAAATTTGGGTGGAGCCAAAATTATGTCCGGCAGTGTATATTTGAAAATTTAACGTTCATATTACCTTCCATGCGTCTTGTGAGTCAGCGCGCAAGATTTTTCTCGGTCTCGAAATTGCACGAAACATTTTTTGGAACTTCATGAGAGAGAAATCAAAGAGAAAGTTTTATGGCAAAAAAATTACAAAACCTGTTACAGAAAGTCATGATTCGTGCATTTTCGCCTGCAATTTACAATTTTTTGCAACATTATTTTTTTAAGTAAAATAAACCGTTGAATTTCATAACGTTTATGCCATAAGCAATTTACATTTTTAATCCAAAACTAACTATGATTTTTGAAGGTTACTAGGGAAGGTGAAGGGTCTTTGCCGCCCTAATATTCGTATCAAATTTCACATTTTAATAAGCCGTCCGTCAACGCCACAGGGGAAGTAATTCGAGCCCTTTTATAAACTCCTCTCCCGGGCCGCCAAATGATCACTGCTAGCTACCGCTACGAAGCTTACTATTAACACTTCAACACGATTCGATTTTATTTAAACATAGTTCAATTTCAAAAATTTCGATCTTATGAATGCCGACATGATCAAAATTCGATATTGTAAAATTTCGATGTTCTGAACCTTCGATATTTCGAAATTTCGGCATTATGAATTCCGACTCTGCATTTTTCGCCGGTATGAATGTACTACATTACCAGAATTTTACTATGAAATTTTGGCATTATAGGTTTTCGATGTTATAAAAAGGTCGGCATTATGAATCTCGACATTTTTCATTGCGACTTTTGCGACGCTATAAATTTCAACGCTATTCATTTCGACGTTTTAAAATTAATCTCAAAATCAGATGATCACTCACGCGTCCGATCTGCCCTCTCCATCGTCACCATTCTGTACGCTGAAGGCTTATAGACCGAGGAGCGTCGCTTCCGCACACAGTGATGCCGAGGTGAATATTTAAATTTTTTGTGTCATCGGTTAAATTTTTTTTTAATATGAAAAAGATTTTGAGAAAGCGGGCAAAATAACAGGAATTTCAATCGTCAAATTTTTCCAGGAACTACGCATCAAAGTGAAGTCACGCTTTGAGAGCGATTTTCGGCGAGTATCCTTTGTGGTGGACAGCCGCCATGCCCTGCCGACGTGCCAAGGTAATGCCGTTATAATACTACTATTTTTCACCGAATCAAATGAAAAATCAATGTTTAAAAAAATTTTAAAGACACGCAAAATCAATTTCTTTCAATAAAAAAGCTTGGTTTTCTCCATTTGAATTTCTAGATCCTTTATAACATATTGAATCTAATTGGTAATGCTACTATAAATACTATTATTTTTCACCCTAAATTTTGCGTGGAATTAAAAATTAATGTTTTAAAAAACTTTGAAAGATACTAGCAATCAGTTTGTCTCAATAAAAATCCGGGCGGACTTACCCAGTTTAATTTCTGGATCCTTAACCTTTATATTTAATTGGATTGAACTGATAGTGCCGTTATAAAACTACTGTGTTTGCACCTTAAACTTTGAAGAGAATTAAAAAACAATGTTCTAAAACATGTAAAGATATGAGAAATCAGTTTGTTTCAATAACAAATCTATTTTGAATTTATTCCTTATTTTTTCCTTGTGGATACATTAACTTTTTTAAATTAAAGTAAATTAATACAATACCGAAATATACTAATGTTTCAGAATTCACCGAATTAATTTTCCTCCTCCACGGCCTTGGGGAAGAGCAGCGAAATTCGGTGAAAATCATGTACACCTCGGCCGACGGGACGAATCTGCCGATTTCGAATGACGAGGTAAGGGCCGAGAAATTCCATAGGTATCTCTGCTAGCCTGCCCTATTGATTTTTTTATTCAGTTTTCCTCAATTTTCCCTGCCAGCCTCCCTATTTTTAGAACTTCTACAAGGCGCTCGATGACAACGAGAAGCTGCTGCGTGTGGTCGTCCAGAATAAAGCAGAGTCGCTCGAGGTGCAGTTTTATTATTCATAAAAATTCCAGAGCTGCCTAATTTTAGTTGCAACACCTTATAGTTACAACACCGAATTTAAAAACGGCCGAAAAACATTTTTTGCTTTTTTTTGAAAAGCTATGTTTCCTATTTTTCCATTGTTACGACCAGTTTTGGGTTTTTTAATCCAATTTGACTTTGGGGATCGAAACAAAAACAAGGATCCAATGCCTCAAATCAAAAAGTGGATTACCGGAATCACCCAAAATTAAAAAAATTAAAAATGGGAATTCCAGGAGCGCTTCGGCTACGGTCTCTCCGAAACGACGTTGCGAAAGAAGAAAAATATCAGCATCAGCGCCCCGCAGGATTTTCGAAGGGTGCGTTTCTGGGAGAAATTGAGATGCTTAGCTTTAAATCATAAAACACTGGTTAACGCATTTTTTCGTTTAAAAACTAAGATATACCGAAAAATTTAACGAACACAAAATATGTAATTTTTTACAATTTATATATTTCAGAATTCACCGCAACCAGCGCAAAAAAATTTGGCGCTAATCCAAACTGCTCTGTCGCTGGGAAGACTAAATTGACTAAAAAAAAAATCAAAATTTCAATCGTGGGATTTCAGATTACTTGTGCGTAATACTAAGCGTATTTTTGCAATTAAAGTATGTGTATAATCATTTAAGATTATTTACAGGTCTCCTCTATCATCGACACCGATATTCTGCCCCCAGAAATCGTCCGCGTTCGCCTATGCAAATTTCACACGAACCTACCGCTTGGGTTTTACATTCGAGATGGTAAGTAAGAGGAGGAGGCAGGCTAGCAGCAGGCAGGGCTCCTTTTCTTTGAATTGTGGGTACACAATTACAAAAACCGAACAGATGAATTACGCAGGAAATAAAATATTCTGGATCTCCTTGCCTAGAAACACACTTTTTTTCAGGCTAGGATGACAAATTTGGTGTTTTTTACAAAACTAGCAACTGTTTTAACAGTGTTTTTATCAAATTAACCCATCTAAAATAGAAAAAATTATAAAAAACAAAAAACTGCCAAAATGTTCGATTTTTTCGAAAAACCTTGTATTTTCGTGTTTTTATGCGCAAATTTCTATCTTGATGTTTCATAATCAAAAATCAGTTTATAAACGTTTCCCGTTTCCTTGTAGATATATTAGGAAAATTCGGGCCAAAGACAAAAAGCCCCGAAAATAGAAAAGCGCTGAAATTATGCTCAAAATTCGAGGGATGATGAAAGCTAGCAGAGATTTTTTGCGGGGAATAAATCTGAAATGAAGGGCGAGATAGCAGCGATTTTTAGGAATACTGAGAGTTAAGAATTATCGAACGCGAATTCTGGTAGAAATAAATTTCCAATAATGTTTTTAAAACGAAACACATTTTTCCAGGCCTCTCCGAGCGCCTAACCAATTGGGGCCCGGCCGCGGTGCCCTCAATTTTCATCTCGAGGCTTTTACCGTCTGGCCTCGCCGCCTCGACAAATCTGCTCCACGAGGGCGATGAAATTCTCGAAGTGAACGGCATTGATGTGAGTAGATTTTGTATTTTATTAATTTTCGAAACATTTTTTCGGTTTGATCAAGGTCCGTTAACCCCGAAACAAAGTAGAATTATTTTTCAAGGTGCTTTCTTAAATTCAGAAATTCAGCCGTTGTTTCGTTAAGCTGTTTCATTAAACCTTACAAGTTTCTTTACAACTAAATTAACTTAATTAACACCTACGAAACCACGATTTCTTTTTTTGTTTAGAAACTCGAGTTTCATCAATTTTCTAACTAAACTTACCATCGGGCCTTCCTTCCTTTGTTCTGTGGAGTACTAGTAAAAATTTTTAGCATTTGTTATTAGAAATTAGTTTTGACTGGTTAAGCAATAGACTGTATAACGAAAAATAGGCGCGATTTAAAGTCCTTCAGCCTAATAAAAATAATTAGCGATAGAAAACGTGTTTCATTTTTTCTAGGAAAACCGTGAAAAATTTAACGGCTAATAAATCATGGGGAGGACTGAGAACAAAATAATCAGCTAGAGAAAAATAGCTGTTTCATATTTTCTATGGCTGCCACAGAAAAAAGTTTCTTTGAAACCCCGCTGCAGGAACCTTCATTTAAATTCTCCAATATACGTTTTAATCGATCATTCCCATTTTGTCGAAAATGAAATTGCCGACGGCATTTTATCAAATTCTCTCTATGCTGGAAATTGAGTTTCATACATTTTTGAGTGAATTAATTTCGGCCCAAACAAATTTAGACATACTGTAGGCCAATTAGCCAGAGCGTAGTTTGTTTCTTTCAGATCTGCAGCAAGACCCTCGACCAGGTGACGGATATCATGGTGGCTAATGCTCAAAATCTCGTGCTCACCATCCGGCCAGCCCATGACTTTGTTCATCACAATCGGTGCGTTTTCGAAAAAAATTAAGTAATCTAATTTATTAGCGCTAAAAATGATATATTAACTTACCGCCAAATCTAAATGATTTGGAAATAAACGCAGTTTTAATATCAAGTTTGTTTCAATAATTATCAATAAACAAATCTCCCTTGTTGACCAATTTTAAAAACACCAAAAATAAAAATAAGATAAAAGTATCAAAAAATAATACCTAATGAAAAAAATATAAGTTCTTCTCCAAGCCTTCCTTGATAATGTATATGCATCCAGAAATGGCGCCACTAACCCGGACTCTGTGGATCACATTTTTTTTCAGGATACTGACTCGTCTAGCCTACGCCCCGCCCCCGTATCCCTCCACATTCTCGCCGATGAGCCTACGCGACAATACGCCGATTCCGATGGGACATTACGGTAGGTTTAGAAATGATTTTGGGAGTAGTTCCCCATGGCCTCTGCTATCCTGCCCTGGGCTCAGTAATTTAAATCACTAAATTTAAATTTAAAATTTAATTGAAAATGTTATGGAGGAGTTACAAAGAGAAAGTTAGAACAGTTCGCCACCCCCTACTGCAAAAGTACCTCATTCCCAAATGAACTCTGACAGCCAGCCTGGACTCTAAAATAAGTGCACAAGGATATGAAGCGGCTCTACATTACAAATACAGTAACATCTACCTATTAAATCGATCAAATTTGTGCTGTATTTTTAACAATTTATGAAACATTTAATTTTTAGGTGGAGGCCCTCACTTCCACATCGCCCACCCGGGCAGCCCGTACATTCACGGTGCCCCGGAGGTGTACTCCATCGGCGAGCAGTTCAGGTAAAAATACCGTTAAAATTTTTATTCACAGCTTTTAGTAATCTTTATTAACATTCAACTAATTTTAGTCATTTTAAACGTACAGCTACAGGAAATCGCGAATTTAGCTAATAAAATAATAAAATTTATAAAATTGATTAGAAACGTCCAAATAGGCATCTTTTAGTCGCGCGTCCATTAACACGGCTTCGACGAGCAGCGGAAGCAGTGGATCCGGACGGAATTGGAGGAGGAACCAGAATCAGGTAAAACAGTCAAATTTTTGGAATCAGTAAATGGACCAATTTTTTGGTTTTTTCGAACAAAGAGTGAAACAACGTTTCTTCAAAATCCAGAAATCGAATTGAACGAGCCAAAATTGCTTTGCGAAAGATTTTCTATGTCTACAAGAAAATTGAAACACTTTTTTCTAAAAGCCAAAATTTTTATCTCTGTTTGATAGGTTTAATTCCCAAAAAATATATGTTTAGCCCCCGGATGCCTACCCGTCACCCCATCTACCACCGTACCTCCCGCCCCAAATCTCGATCCGACGCATCCCACGCCCATTCTCCGTGCACACCGACGCCTTCGTACCACACGAAAAACAAGTGCCCATTCAGGCACATCGATTTTCTGGTATCTACCATGAACGATATTAATTTTGTACATTGACGATACCTGCCTTGTGATTTTATAACGATTTAATGGACCGAACTTCGAATAAAATGATATAAAACCCAACCCCTTGTTTGAAAGGACAGAAAAAGGTTCTGAACTGTTAGCGTGGGGGGGGGATTTTTAGCGGGCGAGTTAGGGTTTAGGTGAGAGTTAGGTGTATGCAAATGCCACTTAAATTAACTAGTAATATTTAGGAAAATGTTCAAAACCGCAGTAGCAGCACCGTGAATTATATGTTTCTTGAAATCACAAACTATCGAGTAAAAGAGACTAGAAAAATACAACCAGGGCGGCAGAGCTGATTTAATTTCGGAAGCGAATAGAAATGGCAAGCTAGCCGAGATTGTTTGGGGAATTCCTGGGAGCCGAAGAAACATTTTGCTCAGAAATTTTCGTGTTTCATCGATCTCTCCAAAGAAGATTTTTCAGACAATTTTAATCCAATTTATAATTACCTGTATCAAAAAATTCTAAAAAGCCAGAGTTGCTAGTGCATTATTGTTGCCACCCAGATACAACCATTTACAAAAAATTTACATAATTTAGTTTTAAATTATTATCCTAGAATTTGCATAAATTGAGGACACGCATATTTTGCATAGATTCTGTCGTATATTAGCCATCTCCGCCAAGTAATCCACCATTTACTACCGTACCCCCTTGCGCCCGCAGCGCACGTTTTTTTGTGTCTGTGCTAACCGAAAAATGCGGCTTTCTACTTCGCTAATCTTTCTAACCAGCCTGGTCGCGGCGGCCGTTTTTGGTAGGTGTTTATGCAAATTTAGGGTTTATGGAGATTTTGGATGAAGAGCGTACAAAATACCGAGCGAAACATGGATTAATTTGTAAAACTTAAAAAAATTTGTTTTCTACCGTATTTTCGCAAGAATTGGCTCAAATATTCACATTTAAAAATTGTTTCGGTTTAAGAAATGTTAAAAATTTTCGGGCAGATTTAAGATGTGTTCTCAGCAACGCAATAAACTTCAGGTTTTCACTAAAATACCACGAATTGATGAAACCAAATTTTTTTTGTAGAATAATGGTAGCCGGATTTTGATGAATTTATGGTTTTATGAATTAAAAATACCATTCAAAACCGTTTTTAAAACCAAATAGCAATAATTTATTAAAGTTTTGTTCGGGAATTCTCTTTTTTAAAAGTATAATTTTAATATATGTCTATTTTGATTAACTTGGAAAATTTTTCGCTAGCGCTTCTGAAAACGAAATAGCCGCAACTATGAAACATCTTAACGTCAAAAATGCTTATAAGTAAATGTAATCGATTTGGCTTATTTAATGATTTAATTGTCCCGGCTTAATTTAATTTCTATTAACGTATTTAATTTAGTTAATTTATCACTTAATAATTCCAGGCCAGACATTCGACGACAAGCCCGACCCCGACCTCCTCGAAGTCGTCGAGGAATTCCTGCGGGACTCCCACGGTCAGTGGGGCCATCTGCTGTTTGGCGCAGTCGGCAAGCCGCTCGGCTAATAAACTAGGGGGAGGGTTCGATCCCGTACGCCGAATTTTTGTCTTTTTGGTTTTAGGACTATTTTTTTGTAAATTAGGATTTTTTAGTTGCCGACGGCTTGATGAAGGCGGATCCATCAGAGGCGCCCTCAGCTGCTCCATCTGAGGCTCCACCAGCTGCTCCATCAGCTGCTCCATCAGCTGCTCCCTCTGATGCTCCCTCGGCTGCTCCATCTGATGCTCCCTCAGCCGCTCCATCTGCTGCTCCATCGGCTGCTCCGTCGGCTGCTCCGTCTGATGCTCCATCGGCTGCTCCATCCGCTGCTCCTCCCTCAACACCCGCGACGCCTAAGCTCCCACCGGCCAAGTGTGATGAAGGTGAGCAGCAGGGCTAGCAGGGAGGCCAAGGGGCAGAAGCGCTAGGAGAAAAGAATCCATGGAGAAATTCTCGGCCTTAGAAAATCTCCCAAATGTTTCTTTTTGCTTCAAAAAAACGCTGCTAGCCTGCCCGGCCCCTTTTAATTTGTCTTCAATTGTGTATTGCCCAGCCGCTTCCAGCGGCTTCGCCGCTGCAAGCGGCTGGACTTCGGGCTTCCTCCCTGCACTCCCTTCCCCTCGCCGAAACGCGCGCGACCTGGTTCACTATGCGAAAATCATGCCAACCACCGTCCCCTCCCCCTTTTACGAAGGAAAAATCAAAGTTAATTTTAATAATTTTAACTAAAATTTTTTCATAATTTTTTTATCAATTTAGGGGTTTCTGACCACGCTCTATCCGATTCCGAAGAGACCTCAGCTCTAGCTCTTTTCCCCTTCGAGTTGAATTCGGCTTCAAACACACACACACACACAGACACAAGAAAATTATTATAGTTGACCAGCGCCCAAAACCCGCTTCGCGGGCCTTGGGCGTTGGAATGCGGCCTTTGCATGAAAAATTTGACTTCCCGATAGCTCGGGTCCTTCGGACCCCTTCCCCCCACCGGCCACACACGCGAGTGCAAATGGCAAGAATGAGGAAATTTGTATTTTTCCGCATTATGCAAATTAGCGCTCAGGGACCCCCAAAAATGAACAAAACCGGGTTTAACTTTGTAAACTTGTATTCTATCGTAATTCTGACAACGCCATCGGAAACAGAAGGGTCGATTCCCCCGGATGACGGAGAATTAGGGCATTTTATGCACGGGAAGGCCCTCAAATCGGGCCTCGAAAGTGACATCCACACACACACACAAAGATACGCGCCAAAATTATATAAGGTAGGATTTTAGGGCTCCAAGTGAAACCGGAGGAGCTGGCCGCGAACATGTTCAAGCCAGGAGGGGAAGGCATCTGTCCCGAATGGGGCATTCGTTGTATTTCCGGAATGGGATTCTGTTCGCCTGTCATCCGAAAGCTGCATCCGGTAAGGCTAGCAGAGATTGTTGAGGAAGAGGAGAGGGCAGGCTAGCAGAGATTGTTGAGGAAGAGGAGAGGGCAGGCTAGCAGAGATTGTTGAGGAAGAGGAGAGGGCAGGCTAGCAGAGATTGTTGAGGAAGAGGGAGAGGGCAGGCTAGCAGAGATTGTTGAGGAAGAGGAGAGGGCAGGCTAGCAGAGATTGTTGAGGAAGAGGAGAGGGCAGGCTAGCAGAGATTGTTGAGGAAGAGGAGAGGGCAGGCTAGCAGAGATTGTTGAGGAAGAGGAGAGGGCAGGCTAGCAGAGATTGTTGAGGAAGAGGAGAGGGCAGGCTAGCAGAGATTGTTGAGGAAGAGGAGAGGGCAGGCTAGCAGAGATTGTTGAGGAAGAGGAGAGGGCAGGCTAGCAGAGATTGTTGAGGAAGAGGGAGAGGGCAGGCTAGCAGAGATTGTTGCGGAAGAGGAGAGGGCAGGCTAGCAGAGATTGTTGAGGAAGAGGGGAGGGCAGGCTAGCAGAGATTGTTGAGGAAGAGGAGAGGGCAGGCTAGCCGAGATTGTTGAGGAAGAGGAGAGGGCAGACTAGCAGAGATTGTTGAGGAAGAGGAGAGGGCAGGCTAGCAGAGATTGTTGAGGAAGAGGAGAGGGCAGGCTAGCAGAGATTGTTGAGGAAGAGGAGAGGGCAGGCTAGCAGAGATTGTTGCGGAAGAGGAGAGGGCAGGCTAGCAGAGATTGTTGAGGAAGAGGAGAGGGCAGGCTAGCCGAGATTGTTGAGGAAGAGGAGAGGGCAGACTAGCAGAGATTGTTGAGGAAGAGGAGAGGGCAGGCTAGCAGAGATTGTTGAGGAAGAGGAGAGGGCAGGCTAGCAGAGATTGTTGAGGAAGAGGAGAGGGCAGGCTAGCAGAGATTGTTGAGGAAGAGGAGAGGGCAGGTTAGCAGTAATTTTTATCAATTTTTTATGTGCTTTTTTACAGGAAAAAGTGCAAGTTATGTTCGCGTTGTGCATGAAGGAAGACAAGGATCTGCAGAGGGGTTTGACCAGCACCTCCCTGAAGCGTCGCGATGACCGGACGGCCCCCTGCAATCATCTCAAGGCGGTCAGACAGTTTTCCCAAATGACCTTTGCTAGTCTGCAGATGTTTTAAAGGGCCATTGAAGGCTAAAGAAACCATTTTTACAAATTAACCAAATCTTTTCAGCGCTACCTCGAGCTGTGCAAGACGAAGGCGTTCGGTGAGAAATCCTTCTGCGCTTACTACGATAACCGCATGCTGGCCAGGTAATCGATGACTTACGCGTCCCTATAAAATATCAAATGGTCTCTTCTTACCGCCCCGGACTGGCTGATGTTGTTGTTCAGCTACTTGGGCCCGTTGCTGATGGCCCTCGGGGTGACGATGATCGCCGTCTCGATCACGCACTGTGTTCTGCGCGGGCGCCGACGCGCCGAAGAGGCCGCCGCCTTCGATGCCATCACCCCCGCCGCCAGCAATGTTCTATGGTGGGGGGAAGCTTGAAATACCTGTCACCATCCCTTTAAAAAGTTTTTACACTTTACTGTACCTTTAAAAAAGGCTTAAACAAGGCGTGGCCGCTAAAATTTAATGTTTTAAGGACATAATTGGTCCCAAAAACTATTTTAAAGATCCCAAAAACTATTTTAAACGCCAGCTACAAAAAATATTTTAAAGGTGTTGTGAAGCCAGAAATAGTTTAAAAACAGTGAGACAGCTACAAAAAAATGAGTTTAAAGCGATCATAAAGTCAAAAATAGATTTTCAAGGCTGCCGGCTCGCCGTAAAAATTATTTTTAAAGTATTTGCAAGCCAGAATTGGCTTTAAAGGCCGCGAAATATCTACAAAAATTATTTTAAAAGCACGGTAAGAGTCTAGAAAACCCCCGCCAGCCGGCACCCACTTTTGTATCTCGGCCCCCCTTTGTGCTAACGAGCTCTAAAGTATACCAAAATGTTCGCCGTAGGCTAATTAGTAAGACTACATTGCTGTTCAGTCGAAAAAAGTAGTGAAAAATAAAAATAAGGAAGGTAGAAAAGTTGAAAAGTCGGCTGGGGGGTTTCCTAGACTTGAGCCAAAAGCACTGTAAAGTCAAGGATTTTTTTAGAGAAGAGCTGCTGGCGTTTGGAAGTGATTTAGGACGCTAATTTTAATTTTAATTATTTTAAAAATAAAAAACTTCATTTTATAAATATTGAAAGAATCATTTCAAGATTTTTCGGGTCAAATTTAGCTTTATTATTGGAAGAGGCTTACAAAGAATTAAGCGACACCTCAAAGTTTTTGGTGCGAATTTTTTTGAAACATTTTTTCTGAAAAGGCTTTGTAACATGCTTTTGCCGATAAGCATTTTCAGATTCTCGAATCGACACTCGGCCCCGCAAGAAATCTTCAGCCACCACTCCACCCATCCGCCGCGACTGCCATTAGTGCGCAAATGGATCATCTACTGGCTTCGATCATTTCTTTGCTACCCCTTTTTGGTGTCCTCCCACTCGCCCCACTTTGAATAAATGATTTTTGGGCCATGTCGTGTTTTCGTGGCATGCGATTTACACGAAAAAAATAATATTGAACAAAAATCAACTAATGAATTAAAATTACCTTAAAAATTGACGAAAAAGCGGAGAAATCGAAAAATAGATAAGTTTTATCTTTTTGGTTCCCGCTTTCTGTCGCTGCGTCGCTCGCTCTCACTCACCCGCTCAGTTTCTATCTCTCTCGCTCTCTCTCGCTCGCTCTCTCTTTCTCTCTCTCTCTCTCTCTCTCTCCTCTCTCTCTCTCTCTCTCTCTCTCGCTCTCTCTCTCTTTCTCGTTCTCTCGGTATTTCCCTCTCTCGCTCGCTGTCTCCCAGGATCTCTGTCATTCCATCTCTATCTCTCTCTCTCTCTCTCTCTCTCTCTCTCTCTCGCTCTCGCACTCTCTCACACGCTTTTTCTCTCTTTTTCTCACTCTCTCGCAGTCTCTCTTACTCTCTGAAAAACCCTGCCAGCCCGTTTCCCGTTAAAACATCGCATTTTCAAAAAATATGTTTCAACTAATTCCAAAATTGCGCAAATATCATGTTTTGGAATCTTCATCTCGGTTCTCCGGCAAAAATCACCGATGCCTGCAAAATGACTCTATTTTCCATACATAAATCACCAAAAATTTGCATACCGGAAATGCCCAAGATTAGCCTCCAAAATCCGGTATAAGACGAAATCCCGCGAAGCCCGGAACCCTCTCACCCCCAAACTCTCCCTATTTCACACCAAAAGATGCGGCTCGCCCTCCCGATAATCGCCCTGCTTGCCGTCGTCGGCCACACCGTCGCCAATTCGCCGGTTTTTGGTATGCTAATTGGGGGAATTACGCAAATTAACGCAATTTTTGCAGAAAAGTACGACGACGTCTGGGATATCCTGCACCCGCAGGAGAAGCTGCACCAAGAGAAGCCGCAGTTGGGGCAGCAGAAGCAGCCCCAGAATCAGCCGCCACAGCAGCAGCAGCACGCCCTCAAGGATGGCGGTAAGAACCGCTTAGCTCGGCTCCCTGTTAGTCTACAGGTGTGTAAAGTACCGCAAAACGTTCGCCTTGCTCTGGCGAGTATTTTGGTATACTTTACACACCTGTAGATGGACAGGGAGCCGAGATACGGTAGGCGGGTTCGGCGTGGCTTCCCCCCCCCCCGCTAACGAACCAGCCCCTTCATTTTTTAAAGGAGTTTGGAAGACAGCATGTGGTCGCGCCTCCCGAAATCTGTGTATTTCAGCGCCGGCCGCCAAGCCGGACGGCCCCGGCGCCCCTGCTGCCAACCCCGGCGCGCCCGCCGCCAAGCCTGGCGCCCCCGCTGGCAATGATGGCGGTAGGAATCCACTTGAGCTACCCTGTAAAGTGCCCGTTTCAGTGCCAGCCGCCAAGCCGGACGTTCCGGGCGCCCCTGCCGGCAAACCGGATGCCCCTGCTGGAAACCCGGCAGCTCCGGCCGCCGCGTCGGAACAGCCCCCACCGGCCAACCCGCCATCCGCGGCCCCGCCCGCTGCGCCAACACAGCCTACCGCGGCACCACCGCCTTCCGCGACTCCACCGCCTGCCCCTCCGGCCGGACCGCCCACCCAGCCGCCACCCCCGCCGCCGCCCCAGCCGCCAGCCACCCAGCCGACGGTACTGCACTCTTAGCGGGGGGGGTGAGGCAATTGGCGTGACTCCAGCTGATTTGCTATCAGTCTGTCGAAAAATCGGTTCTGGGCTGTTAACGGGGGGGGGGAGTCACTTTCTGTTTTTCCACCTATCCGTTGGTCTTATATTATGTATTTTATCGGGGTTTTGTTAGTTTTTGTTTGCGAGAAAGTTATTAACCTATTTTTTAAAGTTTTGAAAGTTCAGAAATCTGACCGTTTTTGGTCATTTTTCATACATTTTTGACCAATTTCGAGTTTTTGTAAGGTTTATACGACTAAAAACTCTAAAATGCTAAAATAATTGCTTATATTTAATATAATTATAGGGCGGTAAGAACCACAGGGAAAAATTTCTTCCCCCCCCCTCTAACAGACCTGTACCTAGACGCCGCCAACGACACCACCCACGACGACGACCACCACGGAGGCCCCGACGACTGCCGTGACTGAGCCCCCGACCACTAAATCACAACCGTCTCCACCCTGCGGGAGTGAGCAAATTTTTCACGGATCTTTGGCAATATCGGGGGGGGGGGCGCAACTTTTCGACCATACGTCATTAATACGCCAGTATCTCAATGTTCGCCGTGGTCGAAACCTCCAAAGTTTTTTCTTGCACTTAAATTGTTAATTTTTATAACAATTATAAGTCTGGGGTTTCCTTAGTTAATTTTTACTTCTGTTCCAAGTGAGTTTTCGTATCTCGGCTATCTTTTGATGTACAGAGCTGTCAATGGTACCGAAACCATAGCTCTTGCTCTGTAGAATCAGGCTACAGTACGTTTGAAACGAAAATAGCGGAAAATGAAAATATTTAAGGTTTTGTTTTTTTTACGAATTTTTGCCAGGATCTTCTCAAGAACTTTGAAAATTTTGTAAAAATTTTTCCTATCGAATTTTTTCGAAAGTAAATAACATTTTATGATAATTCGACCACCCGACATTTTTCAGATACTCGGCGCATTAACAAGGTGTATGGCTGAAAAGTTGCGGGTATCCTGGTGGAATTGGCAAACCCAGCTCCAGTACCATTATCCTTCAGCCGAGATCATGTTCCCGCCGGGCATGGGCGCCAGGCAGCCAAGAGCCGGCGAAGGACGAGTTGACAAAGCTCTTCGGGGGCTGTACTGCGCTCGAATGGCACCATTGCACTCTTCGGGACGACGGACTGCGCCGCCGTCGTCGGGCACCCATCCGGTACGCGCCACTTTCAGGGCATTGGTCGGGGCAGCTCCATGTCTTCACTGTTGTATCGATGTTTGTAATGCCAGTCGGATAGAGGCATCAATTGACTAAAGCAGTTAGAAGCTCAAATTTTTGTAATATAAAAAAATAGAGCCGGCTGTACGAAATCACTCTTGAAACTACTGGGAAGTACGGTATTTTTCGTGATTTTCGCGACATTTGATTACTTAGCCACTAGTCCGGATAGAGCATCAGCAACTATACCGAGCGTTTTTTAATTTCATCTCCAAATAGCGCAATATAAAATAGGTTATAGCGAAAACAAAGGTTTTTGTACTGTCTTTTAAACATTAGGTGAAAAGCTAGTTTTCAATATTTTACAAAATTTGCTAAGCACCATTCGAAAGCGCGTGAAAAAATATACAAAGGCCTATAATTTCAACTCAGAATAACGTATTATAAAACGCGCCAAACCGCGGGCCTTGGAGCGCTGGAATCACGACACTTTGCATGAAAAAATTTGACTTTCCGATAGCCCGGGTCCTGCGGACCCCCTCCCCCGCCCCGACCAAACCCGCGAGTGCAACTGGCCAGAATGAGTAAATTTGTATTTTTTCACATTATGCAAATTAGCCCTCCTGGACCCACAAAAATGAATAAAACCGGCTTTAACTTTGTAAACTTGTATTTTATCTGCGGGTTCTGAAGCGCCATCGGAAACAGAAGGGTCGATTCCCCTAGTGACGGAAAATTGGGGCATTTATCCACGGAGACGGTCCTTGAATCGGGCCTCAGTGACATCCAGACGCACACACACGACACATACGCGCACACAACTACGTAAGGCACGGAT
>CATQJA010001511.1:0-32695 GCA_958295435.1 Mesorhabditis spiculigera
CACTTAGAAACCAGGGTTGAAAAGCCGCTTCGCGACTTTTCAACCCTGGCCCCCTCCGACCCCTTAATATGCTTCACTCTGCGTACGTGTCTCGAATTCTGATGAGAAAATGAAAAATGACGCTCTCTACTCCTTTATATAGGCTACCGCCACTTCCGGTGTATGTTAATTTTTTCCTAACAAAGAGGGGCGTCCTATTTTTCAACAAAAACTTAGTTTTAATGTCAAAAATAGAACAATTTGCACAATCTGATAAGCGTGCAGTCATCTTGGGGCCATTACGCACCTAATGCCTTATCAAATATAGTTTAAGGTATACATGGGCGGTCACCCCAGAGGGTCACCCTGGGGGTGACCGCCGCTCACCCCCTGGGGGTGACTGAATGACCCGATGGGGTGTCACCCCCTCTATTTTTGGTGGGGGTGAGGGTTCGGAACCGGATCACCCTATCCACGCAAATTACTTAGATGGAAATGACCAACGGCCAAGAATTTGCTCTAGGCAGCGCTGAGAAGGCTAAATTTTCCAATTTAAGTTATATACTTTCCCACTACCAATTGAAGGCTATTTTATCCTACTATATATAAAAAAATAGTGTTTGTGTGTGTGTGTGCCACTTTGCATGCAACTTCCGTCATTATGTTCCAGTCGTATCTCGATAGGGGAGGAAGTTAAGGGTATGTTTGATACGCCAAAAGGTGCGTAATGGCCATGACACGGCTGCACACATATCAGATTTTACAAAAAGTGCTATTTTCGACATTAAAATTAAGTTTTTATGAAAATCCGGGTCTCCCTCTTTGTTAGGAAACAATTTGCATGCGCCGGAAGTGGCGAAAGCCTATATAAAGGGACAGAAGGGGATGTTTTTCATTTTTAGGCATGGGTGATTCGTGAAAAATATGCAAAGTGCAGAATATCATCGGATCAGACGGGGCCAGGGTTGAAAAGTCGCGAAGCGGCTTTTCAACCCTGGTACTTGATTAAAATGAAAAATTTATGATATTTGCGGCCATACAGAGGCATCTTGCCATAGAAATTTATTTGAATGCAGCACTTTGCATCTATAGGGTGACCGGATTGTCACCCCAGGGTGCCATTGCAGTCACCCCCTAGGGGTGAGCGGCGGTCACCCCCAGGGTGACTCTCCGGGGTGACCGCCCATGTATAGTTTAAGGCCCCTCCCCTCTTGACATTTCCTCCGGACAACCTGACGGAAGTTGCATGCAAATGCACACACACAGACACTATTTTTTTATATATAGTAGGATTAAAAAAAGAAATTTACTTCGCTTATTGAATTTTCTGACCGATTTTCACAAATTTGTCCAATTCACTTTCACCAAATCTACTCTTTGGCTCCTCAGGCCGTAATTCCATTAATTTAGTCGGTATTAAAATTCACAAAAATTAAATTTGAGACAAAAACGAGGCCTTTTGCCAAATTTTTCGGTATTTTTGGGCTCCAGGAGCCATTTTCTCGCTTTTTTCGACTCCTCAGGCCGTATTTGTCACGTTTTCCTCCAATTCAGGGTCTTCCACCGCTTCTACCTGGAAGCCCCCCTGCTCAGCCCGGCGGCAATGACTATATTCAAGGAGGCCTGCTTGTCACAGGTCAAATTAGCCTTTTTGACGCTGAACATCTCCTTTTCAGTCGTACGGCCACATCTGCTTGATCACGCTGCGGGAGATGATCATCGCCCGGGTCGACTTCCGCGAGACGTTACTCCGGCTGTTGATCGACATCAGCGTCCAGGACGTGGCGGGGGTTAGTAGCGGCTACTACTCGATCGAGTATCACGGCTTTTAGACGTCGGTGGAGGCCTCCAAGACGGCAAAGGAGTTGTTCACGTTCCGCTTCATCCGGGAAATCCTCGTCAGGCTGCTCAAGGACAATCTCCAGAAGTGCACCGTCACGCCGCCGCCACCTTCCTTCGCCAAGCCCGGCTTGCGCGTTAAAATAAACAGGCCTCTAATGCCAACTGCTTGAATTCCCTGAACTTCTTGAAGTCGTCGCGAGCGCTTGAGCACCCTCATCCGCGTCTCGAGCCTGCCCACATCATCGCCGTCGTCCCCGGGCCAGCAGAATTCGGGCCTGGCGCATCAGCTTGACCGCGCGTGCTACAAAAATTTGGAACGGAAAAATAAACAGGCCTGTATGCCGATCCATGAACTCGTTGAACTCGTCGCGAGCGCTCGAGCATTAGCATCCGTATCTTGAACCCGTCCGTCCCCGCTGTCGTTGTCGCCTCCCGGGCCGGCAGAAGTCGGGCATCGTCGGCGGGCGCGGCACATCGGGCGCCCCATCCCAGCGTGTAGTCGTCATCATCAAGAGGTGTACGTGACTTTAGGCAAATCGCGCTTGTTTTTATACCAGATATCTTATCAAGATTACGGCCACTTTCCGGAATTCCTGGTGGCTAGTACGCTAATTCGAATTTTAAGGTATTCTTATGCAAAATGCGAAAAATGTGCAAATTTACGTTTTTATATCCCTTTTTTTGAGCCAGCACCCGCCGAGTGGACCGACAAACTGTACTCGATCGCCGTGCAGACGTACCTGGAGCTGATCCCGCAAGATCCCGCCCTCATCCACTACCTGGCCAGCGTGTACGCCGTTGGAAGCAATTTGCTGAAAAAGGTAAGCTTTTAAAATTTTACCCATAGCTTGACGTTGTTTTTTCTAACATTAAAATACCTCAAAAGTTTAAATTTTAAAAAATGCAAAAATGGTAATTGCGTGAGCGTGAAAATAACCTATTTTTGCCCTAATGATCATCTACCCGTTTCAGGCGATACTCCAAAAAATCGAGCTGCCCATCGCCAACCACACGGACACATCAGAGATTGTCAACCTGATCAACAACTGCCCGCAGAAAGCCGAGACGCTGGTGGCGCGTATCGTCCACGTGCTATCTGTTAATAGTAAGGATTCGTTAGCTACTTAATTTTTACCAGGGTTGAAAAGCCGCTTCGCGACTTTTCAACCCTGGCCCCGTCTGATCCCATGATATTCGGCGTTTGCATAATTCTCACGATTTTCGATGACAAAAAATGAGAAATGCTACCTTTCTTCCTTTTATATAGGCTACCACAACTTCCGGCGTATGCTAATTGTTTCCTAACAAAGAGAGTCCTGGATTTTTCAACAAAAACTTAATTTTAACGTGCAAAACAGATAATTTTTGAAAATTTTGTTAGTGTGCAGTCATCCCAAGGCCATTACGCACATAATGACGTATCGAACATACCCCTAAGTACCTCCCTGCTTGAGATACTACTGGAACACGCTGACGGAAGTTGCATGCAAAGTGGCACACACACACACACACACACAGACACTACTTTTTTATAAATGGTAGGATGCTTCTAGACCTGATCCTTTTCGCAATTTACTACCGCATATAATAACTTTTATTTTATGATTTTGTACTTACTGTTTCACGCCTAATTTTAAATCGACCAAGAAGGCTCCAAAACTCGGGTTGTACCGTCACAAAACACTAACGCTGGAAAAGAGTGACAAAATCTGATAAAAAAACAGCGGTTTTAACTGATCATTTTGTCGTTCGTCGCTGCCGGACCGATATCCTTACAGGAAAAGCGACAAATCTGGTAATTTTGCAGAAATACCAGCCTTGAAATGCCTTCTATAGTCTATTTCTTTTGGGTGTAAGTACAAGTTTTATCGTTAAAATCTCTCAAATCTTGACCCAAATTTCGTTAAGATCACCAACTTTTAGGTTTGACCAGGAACCAACACAGAAAGCCCCGACGTAAACATAGCGGGGAACGAATTCTACCGCAAAAAATGGTCTCGACGCGCGCACGTGGGCGTGTAAAATTTCTGATCCCCAACTAATAGGGTGGGATGGGTGGGGGGAGTTGACCAGCGAGCCGCGGATTACGCCGCCGAAGCGCGCCATTCTACGGGCTGGCCGTTTCCCGGAAAATTGATTTTTCTACCTAAAAAAACAATAAAATAAGCTTAAAGACGATGTGTTGGTCTTCTGGAGGGTATATGCTGCTTCTGGTAAGTTTTAAAATACGGTAATTCCCCTGATCTCGAGGTAAATCTGAAATTGGACAGTTTTTGAGCAACTACATCGTAGTTTTTTATCATTTTAAGCTGCCTAAAATCCCTACTTACACCAGGTAATAGCATAAATACAACATAAATCTTATTTGGCGGGTTTTTCCACGCTTTTAGCTTATATTAGGGGGAATAAGGCACAAATGTGCATTAAGCCTGGGTATATTTCAGAGCTTTTTCCTGGTTTCTGTCTCGAATGCCGACACGATCAGCGAGTACACGATGGAGATTCTCGACAACGTGACGACGGTGCTGAACACGGGCAGTGTGCTGTATATTAATGGACAACCGAATATAACGGAAAGGTATTGTCCATCTCCCTCTTTCTTTCAAACCAAGTTTCCGGTGTTTTGAGCTAGCTGAATTCTGCTAGCTTTTACGCGCGTTTGAACGCGTCGCGATGCTTTCCAGACAACTAGGTAGCATGCATGCGTTTTCTTTAGTGTCTATGAAATCCGGCTTGGCGTCGGCGACGATGTCGGTTTCCGGATCCAATATCAGTTTATCCCGGCAAATGACTCGAATCCTGCGCAGGATGTGTTGATTTTTGGCGATGATATGGTAACTACATTTTTATTTTAGACACTCTCTCACTCTCCATCACTCGCTCTGGCTCTCTCTCTCTCACTCACTCCCTCTTTCTCTCCCCCTCTTTCACGCTTTCACTCTTTCACGTAGTTTATGCTTTTTCTAGAGACAAGACCTTGACACCGATGGAATTCGAAAAGTTATGCCAAGGAGTGCTGCCGATTCTACAAATATTACCGGAGAGACGCATATGATCTTTATCAGGTATTAAATTTTTCGATTTTTGCTTCTTTCTTCACTCTCTCTCTTTCTCTCTCTCTCTCTCTCTCTCTCTCTCTCTCTCTCTCTCTCTGTCTCTCTTTCTCAAATTCATGCATTTCAGGGTCCTCGACTCAAACTACGCGATTTACTTTACGAACGGCCGGAGCCAATGGAACATTTTCAACTATCAATTCACATTCCCGATTCAGAGCGTGTCGAGCATCGGGTTGAGAGGGGAGTTCTTGCTCAAGGTCTACGAGCACTGGAATCAGGTGGGTTCATCAGTGTTTTTAGGCTGTGACTGTACGTTCCATCGGTTCTTATTGCTCTATCATCTTAAAAAGTATTTTCTGTATTTTTGCGAGTTATAAGATCATCCTTCAAGCGTTATATGTAGTGTACTCGCGCACCCCTGGATTTTCCAAAAGAAAAAACGCTCCATTGTTTAGTCGATAACCCTGCCGCACAGCTTCGCCTTCCCCACCCAGGATAACATCTTCCCCGTGGGTACGGTAGTTTGTTTTTGGTAATTTTTTTGATGAAAAAATCAGCTAAATTATTATCTTTAGGTTCTACCGTAGTGGTCGTCGCGGATCTAGGCACGGGGACCAACTTCACGATCGATTTGATGGGTACCGGTTCGACGGTGAATTTCCGGTGGCAAATGGCCATGGCTCAACATGCTGTAAGTTGTATTTTTTGTAATGGTTGTATGAAGTATCGCAACGTATTCTTTACGTCGTTAGTAGGATTACAGTGTATCTAAAAAGTAACGATAAAAAGTATAAACACCTACTAATAATGAATACGATACGTTATCATTGACAGTACCAAATCTCGAACAACGTCTCCGGGGACTGGAGCCTGGTTGGCACGTCGGGTGACTGTGGATTGAGCAATTTGGCGTTTGCGTGAGTTGTTGGCCAATTATCGAAGTTTTCCTAATTACAGACAGGACCAGATCGTGTTCGTCATAATTTCGAATACCAAGACGTCGATATCGGTCAGTTTTGAGCCTCACGGCTCTCTCTCTCTCTCTCTCTCTCTCCGTCTCTCTCGCTCTCTCGCTCTACCGCCTCTATCTCTCTGTCTCTCTCGCTCAATCGCCTTCTATCTCGCTCTCTATCTCTTGCACTCTCTGTGTCTGTATCTCTCATTGTAGACTACTCTCTCGTTTGCACTCATTCTTGCTATCGCTCTATCGCTCTCTCTCAAGTTCTCTCCCTCCTACTCCCTAGCAAATATCTCAATTTTTCAGGTATTCGTCCAAATCGCAGGCTACACGTACAACTGCCCGACATATTTCGTGCATAACCCATTGATCGACACAAATGTTGGCTATCATTCTGTGGTGGTTAGTGGGGATGTTCAACCCCTACAAATGTGTCGTATCAACACGCTATGGGCCTCATAACCAATCCAATTATGTACGATGAAGGGATGTGCTGTCTGGATAAATAAGATCTCTTGTTTTGGAAAGCCTAAAGGGATTGAGAAAAGGAACGATGTTTTCTATACCTAGCGCATGGAAGGGGTAGATTCTGTCACTTCCCCACACCTTTAAATGACTACGCAAGTCCGTTTTCAAAAAATCAAAGCCATTTTACTGGTCCAGATCGATTCCATGTGATTCCATTATCATCCGGCTTTACTTCCTAAGTTCAGAGAACATGATAGGATGATCAAAAAGCGGCGTGACAACGAGCACATATTTATGCACCACCACGCACCACCAAGTCACTGGTTTTCTGCGCCCTTTAAAAGTGGCAGCTCGTACGTATCCTACTATATATAAAAAAAATAGTTCCTGTGCGTGTGTATGTATGTGTGTGCATTTGCATGCAACTTCCGTCAGCGTGTTCCAGCAGTATCTCAATAAGGGGAGTAGTTAGGGGTATGTTTTATACCTCATTAGGTGCGTAATGGCCTTCGGATGACTGCACACTCATAAAATTTTCAAAAATTCGCTTTTTTCGACGTTAAGATTAAGGTTTTGTTGTAAAATCGAGAACCCTCTTTGTTAGGAAAAAAATTAGCATACGCCGGATGTTGTGGGGGCCTATATAAGGGAAAAGAGGTAGCGTTTCTCATTTTTTGTCGTCGAAAAACACGAGAACTATGCAAAGTAAAGAATATCATGGGATCAGACGGGGCTTTCGCGACTTTTCAACCCTGGTAAAAAACTAAATTTTCTAGCTTTCCTTCAAAAGCTGAGCCTAAAAGCATTCGGTTGTCCTAGCTTACGTTGAAATTTGATTCTGATTTCAACCTCAGCGATTCTGATTGAAATTTCTGAACCAAAAAACGGTTCCCGATTTCAACCCCTTGGCCCGCCCGGATTAATGCCCTCCAACCACCGATCGGGTGGAACGTGGGCAAAACACCACCCATTTTACTTCGCGCTCCATATCACCCAGGGGCGGCTCTCACTGTACGATTTTTGCCCACGGGTTTGTTTTCTCAAGCGGCCCCATATATTTTTCAAAAAACGGGCGCGCGTAATCAGCGTATTCTTGAGGGCTTCCGCCTTTTGGGGGGTTCACCCCGATAAACTGGTCCTTTGAATTCGTGCCAGGACCCGCTGGTGGTCGAGTTCATTATATTTTGGACTATCGCTTCCGAATCCTGAGAATTCTGAATTTCGTGACTTTGAAAATAGTCAAGTGATGGCGTACGGTAGGTTATTAGGATTATGGTATCAGGATACGATATTGGGGGCGCCCTTAGCCGAGCCGACCATTAGATATATTTTCTTTCTTATTTTCAATTTCTGGAAGCATGACCTAAAAAGACTGCTGGCTAACAAACTAAAAAAGTAAGTGACAATAAAAACATTTTACTAATAAACGTTTTCCAGACAGAAACTCACGTTTTTGGCATCTTTGAACAAAACTGAAATTGTCAAACATCAGGAAAGAATTGTTAAAATCAAGCTAATTTTATTTAAAAAAACGTGAACATTTAGTGAAATTCAGTAATTTTCATAGCATGAGGTGGACAACGAGCAGAGATTCTTTGAGAACACAAAATTCGGTTAATCTTCGTTGTTTTTACGGGCCAAAAATCCGAATTTTCCTCAAAATTACACTAGGAAAAAAACTGGATTTGCCTCGAATTTTTCACAAAAAATCTAGAAAATCCGGATCGGCAGGATTGTTTAAAGTTGCGAGGCGGGTTTAAAGGATATTTTTCGAGAAAAAGCCAACAAATCGGAGTTTCAAAGCAAACACAATCACCCCATAGACCATGAAATTTGTGGAACGAGATGAGAATTTCAAATCCAGACCCAAATCAGTGTTTAACGGAGCAAGAACTTTTTATGCGAGCAACGTTTTCTGCGGCTCGTCTGTGTTTTGCCCAGGCGTTCAAGGGTATCCTCTCCTGGCGCCGGAACCCCGGAACCATCTGTCCCACCCTCAGCCTCTCTTTTTCGCGTCTTTTTCCGGTCCCCTCCTTTTGACTTCCAAATAATGGATGGCCAGGGCTGGGGGGAGCAGCGCTGCCCTGGCTACCACAGAAAACCGACAGTACCCTTTGGATACCTCGATTACAGGGTTGTCCAACCACGCAAGGGCTCATCGATGAGGTGCGCGAATAAAAAGTGGCTCACAGCCATTTCGAAATCAACCTTTAAGGGGTTACACCGGTAGGAGGTTTTACCTTTTTACCCCGTCTTCAATTCTGCAAAACACCGAAAGATTAGCAGGAAACTGGGTCAGCTAATTAAATTTTGTCAAGAAAATTGGCAAAATGCGTTAATCTACGCTGCAGATACCTCGATCACCGCGATCTTTCCATTACAAGGTTTTCCAACTCAAAAAAGTCTGATAAAACACTGAGCAACTTGGATTTTTTATTTGCCACGATTTAAGGAACTGGCGTGATTTCTCCGGTCTTTTGTTCGACTGTCTAAAAGGTGATTACGGTATGCTGCCGGAATAAAGCTTTAAAGGCAGCTTAACCGTTCATCTTAAGCCCTCATCGAAAATGAAATCACTGGCAAATGAAAATTTTAGCAAAAACTTTTCCGCCTTCCTGAACCCCGCGAAAATTCAAATGCACTCCGCAGACTGCCTGGTCCGGTAAGATAAGAAAGGGCATCATCAGTGCATCCAAATATCAACTAGCGCTCGCGTTTCAATTATATAAGCAGTTTTCTTTTCAGAACGCGACCAACCGGATCGAATTTTTACCAGGGCTACCGTGTCGTAAAAGAAGGACTACTTATAATTCTAGCACGATTCCTTTTCGGAGGTCAATTAAAGACCTTACTAAAATTTTTACAAACATTACAAAATTCAACCGTCCCGTATCAGGAAGGGAAAGCATTTTAGATGCTGCAAGTAAGGTAGTCAGAGGTATTCCAGGGATGTAGATTATTGCACGCATCAGATGTTTACGAATTTTGCGTTTTATATAATATTTTAACTTTTTAAAGCATATTGAAATATCCTCATATGAATACGGAGCTTTGGGACATTGCGATTTTTTCCATTTTCCTCTCTATTCAAATCCCCGGTCACGAAACCCCGGGGCAAATTTGCATCCCCTAACCGTGGGTGTGCCTGGCAGGGGTCTACGCCCTGCCCGAGGCGGGTGGTGTGGATGGTGTGTTTTTTGGCGCATAGCGTACGACTGGTGTGGGCACCCCACCAAGGCCTTCGCCTGCCTTGATGGGCCGATCGATTGGTCTGGTGCCCCACCCTGGAGGCAGGATAGGAGGAAGAGGAGAGGTCACTCTCTCTCGCGCTCTCTTTCTCTTTCTCTCTCTCTCTTTCTCTCTAGCCTGCTGACCCATCCGTTGACCCCTGTGCAATACTCGACTGACTGTGGTGAGGTGGTGACCCCTCAGGGTCTTGTGACCCACACCAAGCCATCCGAGAATTCCCCTACTGGCTCTACGCGACCAAAAAAGGCATCTACAGATACGTTAGGTAACGGAAAGTCCTGGAATATACCTTGAGACTTGCAAAAATGGCCTTTTCCGGAAAAATGCTCTGATGCCGACCGCAGAAAAATAAAGATAAAGATAAGAACAGTCGAGGGCTACTGTAATGTCCTCGTCAAAGGGCTAAAAAGTTTAACAGTATTTTAAATGGCACCTAAGAGATTTGTGCAAATTTAGAAATCAGCTGGTCTGGAATGAAAGGTTCAGGCGCGGGATTCGGGTTTTTGAAAGCCCAGAGATATTGGATTTCCAGAAACTTTTTCGACTCTGCGTCACTACGCGGTCAAATACACAAAATTAAAAGGTTGAAGCTAATTCACTTATCACGCGAAAAATTATTGCCTTGTAGAATTTGCGAAAAAAAAACCTGCGAAAGCTCCTGCTAAAGCGGTGAAGAATTGTCTTAAAAATACGGCAGGAATTACAAAAAACTTGTTGAAAAATGAATATTCCTCCAATACTGTAGTTATGTGGTCATTCGTAGCAGTTATCTATTTGCAAAATTTATCGTTCCATCACTTAAAAAATTACCGGTCCCATGAAAAATTTCTCACTGAAATTTACCTAACCTCTCTGTTTCTATTTAGCAGATCCTAAAAAAGCCTGGATAATTGTCATCTCCAGGTTTTTTCTCCTCAAATAACACCTATGTCGCCAAAAAAGAATACAAATGCCTTTGTATTCGACCACACTTTTGAATACGCCAGGCATCAGCCAAGCTGCATGCACTTTTTTTGGTCGAAACGCTTCTCGGAGCATTCCGTCTCTTAAAAAATTCCACTATCACCCCAAAAAAATCACGCGCTCTGATTTCCCGACCTAATTTTACATACCTCGGATTTATCTGGAATTTACTAGCACCTTTTTAATGGCTAAACCCTTTTCCAAAACCCTTGCCTCGGTCCCGACCTTCCCGCCAGGGGGTGCGCCGTGCCCTAGCTGGCCGGGTGACCCCCTCAGGGTCTCTATTTCTCTGCATCTCTCCCCCTCCACACTCTCTCCCCTTCCCAGATGACCCCTACCCACGAAGCTCCGCCCCTTTCTCCACCCCATATTCCCGAAGCGGGCAGTAGGACCGGGGCCATACACCATTCATCCTGCTGCACCCATCCATCCAACCATTCGCTTCTGACCCTGATTTTCTAAAATTCTCAGGGCTACGGTAGGATTCCGAAATGCTGCTATGGACGGCAAGGTAAGTTCTATTTACTGCACTTCCCTTTATGCCTGGCTGGTGGCCGTGCGGTCGATGGATGTAGGCTTCGTGTTAGAGCTGGATAAAGGCGTCTCACCGGGTGTACATTCATCAACTGCGCTCACCCGAATACGAGACCCATACCAGAGCGTACTTTACGCAGTATAAATAGTACTAGAAAGTACCTTACGCGTCGACGACGCGCAGCGACTACGAGTACTGCTTTTCTAAGGCGGCATAAAAATTTGAAATTTCGAAATAAGTAGCTGCTCTAAATTTACATTGTACGTGTCTATTCTGGTGTACTTTACGTAAATAGTACTAGGCCGTACTGAACTTTGTAATACTAGAGCGTATTTTAACGCAGATAGTACTAGAGCGCACTTCAACGTGGATAGTACTAGAGGGTACTTTGAAGTCAAGACTACTAGGGCGTGCTTTGCCGTAGCTATTACTAGAGCATATTTCACGCAGATAGTACTAGAGCGTACTTTACGTAACATAGAACGACACGTGGAAATAGATGCGATAATAATATTGTAATATTACTAATTGTGATGTAATATTCGCCTTATAAGTTCCTTTATTAAGCTGAAAGTCATATTTTCAGAGCTAGCAAGTGAATAAGGTGGTAAAAAAGTGGTCTACCGACCAAAAACCAATTTATTCAAATCAACTCCTATTTCTTTCCAAAATTACTTTGGTATGGGCAGACTGTAGTCGCGATTATTCACAAAATTGTAGAACATTTGCAGAGATTCTTTGGGCTTTTCGTTGGAGGAGGAGGCGAAATGGCCCGGCGCCCCGTATCGTCAGGAAGTCGAGACCTGAAAAAAAACAAAGTAATGGCTTAAACACAGTTCTTTTTGAGTTACACACGCCTTTAAGACAAGTTAAAATCATAGAAAACGCCCAAATCGACCCTTTGCCCACTAGGTCTCGACAAGTACGGAAAGCTCCAAATCACACCTTGAACGGTATTTTAAACGCTAATCGAAGCTCAAAATTGCGGCCAGAATATCTGATAAACGTGTTTTTCGCCGTTTTGCGTAGATTTCAAGGGGTAGATTTTCACGCTTCCCAGCCCCTTTAAAACCGACCAAATCGACTTTTTTGTCCACTAGGTCCTCACAGGTACGGATCGCTTCAAATGACACACTGAATCACAATTCAAGCCCGCATGGAAGCACCTATTGGGGCGAAAATTATCTAACGCACGTGTTTTTGGCGTTCACGTACCTGTCGAGACCTAGTAGACCCTAAGGGTAGATTTTCACGCTTCCTAGCTCCTTCAAAACCCCGCCAAAATCAGCGCTTCCTTTGACTATAGCCGCCCTTCCAATTATTCATCACGATCCCCCCACCCTCTGCTTTGCAGAATTGATTCGTTTGAGTCAGTCAACGGGCCGGTGGTTGTCTCGAGAAATCGACGATTCCCCGGCCCGGGGTGGCCAGCTATCGTCGATTCCCATCTTGACTTGTTTTTCGCCCTCCCCAAAGATCCCCCTGGCTGGCCGAAATTAGCCTGAAAAACTGGATGAAAAAGCTTTGGGAATGGGAGAGAGAGAGAGAGAGAGAGAGAGAGAGAGCGCGCGAGAGCGAGACTGAGAGAGCGTCAAAGCTTTTTAAGCTCATAAAAAGGGCTTGCGACTGTTTTGTGTGCTAAATGGTGCAGGAGTCGTTTGTCCCTCTCTCTCTCTCTCTCTCTCTCTCTCTCTCTCTCTCTCTCTCTCTCTCTCTCTCTCCCTCTCTCTCTCCCTCTCTCTCCATCGCTTTATAAGTTACGTTGAAGGCAAATTGCAAAGAACTTCAGTTTGCGCGCCAGATCTAAGAACCTAGATTTTTTGAAGAATCTCTGTTAGTTCACCAAGTTAGCCCAAAATTTGACGTCCCAAGCCAATTTCGAGATCATAAGGTTCCGCCGGGCTACCCACTTACCGTACCCCAGCCCGCCCTAGCCCTAATCACGCGCCAAATGAAGTCCCGTGCCGCAATCGCCGGAGGGCATAGGGGAATCCGGTGAGTGTTGCGCAATGGTGGGGCCGGGTCAACGTCACCTCGAGAGGGAGGGAGGGAGAGACAGAGAGAGGGAGGGAGAGACAGAGAGAGAGAGAGAGAGAGAGAGAGAGAGAGAGGAGGGAGAGACAGAGAGAGAGCGAGAGCGAGAGAGAGAGAGAGAGAGAGAGAGAGAGAGAGAGAGGGAACAAAATACGTGCCCTAGAGCTACCGTAGTGAAAGTGAGATAGGTATAGGGTCTGGGAGTTTGGTTCCGGATGTTACTTTGGTGTCGACTACTATATTTGACCCCTACGTCGATTAGGTGTCGACAGCTACGCTACACTCCAAAATACGGGATCGCCGCTTCACGATTCCAGCTTGAAACTGATATTCCTACCAAGTTCAAGGACGAATTCAATAAAATTTTAGCCCTGCTGAGAAATGTCGAGAGCTAGCCAAGAAAAGCGGTTGATTTTGGCATTTCTTGGTACCTTTAAAAATATCCAGAAGCAGGAATTTGGTTGAATTTTCGTGTTTCTGAATTTTTGAGACTTGAGCACGTGACTCTTAGCGCTTGTCTCCACCATCGCCAAATCAAACAATACCCCGCCTGGTCTCCTGATTTGGCGCGCTGCCAGGCTATTTGTTGACCTGGATGGGTGTTGCGCAAGGGCAACCAAGATGCCTAGGGCCTCTACGAGATAACGGTATGGGTAAGGGCAGGGGCCAAAAACGTCGTAGGCAAAAATAGAGGGAGATTCTAACCTTCAATTCGTAGAAATCAACCTCTGAAATTCTGGAAATTTTCTTCACTCTTCGAGGGCCCTTTAAAACGCTTTTTCGAGAACTTCGACATTCGATATTTTTCCAGATTAAAGTCTATAGTCTATGGCAGGATTATGCTTCAATACTCCTTTAAAAACGAGAAGAATGGTTCCTGCCGTTTCCCTGACAGACAAACCCGAGACAACCCCAGATCGGACAGATGTCGCGCTCGATTTCCGGGGCGCCAACCCCAGCCAATGCTCATTTCGCATTCGAAAAATCGGGAGCATCCTTCCAGGGGCAAGCGATTAATTAGCATTTTCAAATGGTGGTCCCGTGGTGGAAGGCGATAGTTTATTATGCTTCAAATCTTTTGCAAGATTGAAAAGGGAATTTTTTAAACATGGAAGATTCAAGATTTCCTCCGTTTTCAAGTAAATTCAATGTAAAATTTTTCAATCCGTCGATTCAACCGGAAATTCAACCTTTTAAAATTAACCACTCCGAAAACTTTAGAACTACATGTGTGATTTAGCGAGTAAAAAACGCTTCAATACGCAGCTGCCTTACCTTTATATTGCGTCAAAACCCGACGGTCGGCGGCAGTTGGTCGTTGTCATTCCATGGGGCTTTTGCTTTCTAAAATTTTCAATTTTTATTGATTTAAATAGCTTTAATTTAAATAGTAACTGCATATTTGACGCACCACTAGCGGCAATCCAAGTTGCCTCATAAACTGCTCATTATGCATGACGTTGCACACCGAGTCGATGTCGCCGTTGAAGAACATCGCCTGGAAATGGATCTTCCGACAAAAACGTCATTTCACCTTAAACTTACGCAAAAACTATCCTTTCGAATAAAACTAGCGAACTTCATCAAAATTTAGAATGAAGCTAACGACACAAAATGACAGTAGCTTATAGCAAAAAAAATGAAAATTTCTGACCTTTCTCTGATAGCTGACCACTTCTTTCACAAATGGCGAGATGTCCAGGTATTGTTGGATGTAGTCGTTAGCAATATCATCGCTAGAAAGAGCTTTAAAAGTGTCTGAAATACGTATTTTTGCTTTGGTATACAATATGTTCCAAAGCACAAAATTTGCAATCGTTTTTAACGCAGAAAAAACCTATATCGAAGTCCGTTTTCGAGGATTTAGACTATCTACAGTAGCGTGCAAAAAGAAAGCAACACCCAGGAAGCTCTTGTAGCCCGGCCGCCTCGTTATATTTTGCGCCAAACGGAATGTTTCCTAGTGTTTTCGATGCTGTAGAATTTTATGAGCATGGTCCCCAGCCGCGAAAATGACGTTTAGTAGCTTAAATATCGACTTTAAAATAGCTCCAAAAAATCTACTTTTTCTAAACGCATTTTTCCGTTTCAAAAACATCTCCATCGTGTTCAGCATGCTCGATTTACCCAGAGTCAATGTTTCTGGGTTCTTAGGACGTCTTCAGTCGGCTAGGAAGCTGCGATTAATCAATCGGTGTGATGGGGGCGCCTGAAATACCTTTCCCCCAGACGAGCCCCCTTCTTGACCCGTTTGGCGCAAGCAAAACGCCGCTTCCCGGCTAAGCCACGTCGAAGCCCATCACAAATCGACCATGCTGAACACGATGGTGATGTTTTTGAAACGGAAAAATGCGTTTAGAAACATTCGTTTTTTGGAGCTATTTTAAATTCGATATTTTAGCTACTAAACGTCATTTTTGCGGCTTAGGACCTTGCTCATCGAATTCTACAGCATCGAAAACACTAGGAAGCATTGCGTTTAGCGCAAAATCTAACGAGGCGGCCGGGCTACAAGAGCTTCCTGGGTGTTGCCTTATTTTTGCACGCTACTGTAACAAGGCAAAAAACCCACATTTTCATCGGTTCTAATAAAAGTTAATAAATCATGATACTAACTTGCAACTCTTGTAAACCGGCACGCTATTCGGGATCATCAGCGCCTTCCGCACATCGTCACGCATCAGATACACGGTGCTGTCGTTGTAGTGGGCGCACGAGGGTAAATCGGCTAGCTAAAAGTTTCACTCGTTGCTGCGTTATTTTTTTCGAAGGTTATTGGCTTATAAAAACCAGTAAAAGGCTTAAAAATCAGCCTGAAACGAGAACTTACATGCGGCGAATTCTTGCCCTTGATCATCTTCATCTTTTGCCGGGCCATCGCCATCGGGGGAGTGTAGCCTTGGGGCTGAAAACTCACGCTATACTACTTTAACTTTTTGGGTATACTTTCGGGTCAAAAACCGTTAAAAACGAGCGCAAAATATGACCTAAAACTCTGCACCCACCTGATCCGTCAAATAGCACGTAAAGTAGATGAAGTACGGGTCGAGGCCGGTGTAGTAGTTGGAGAAGTAGAGGTCTTGAGACTGTAAATGAAAAGTAACAAGAAAATTAAACCTTAGAAAACCTACAATATTCGTGCATTTATTCATCGGATCGACGGCCATGTTGTACCAATCGCAGTCGGTGGACCCGGAGCAGCACTGCTCGACCGAGATGCGGTATAGCCTGGGCTGGTACCAAATCGAAAAAAATACCCCCTATTTATAGGGGGGCTATAGATGTTTCATAGCCCCTATGAAAAAACATATAGGGGTCATAAAATGTTTTTTTTTGTTTATGTTTTTTTTGTCGTATAGGGGCAACTATACCCCCCTCATACGTTTATATACCCCCCTATACGTTCATATAGCCCCCCTATACGTTTATATAGGGGGGCTATACGTTCTTATGGGGGTGAAGGTAACTTTGTTGGCTTAATTGATAACTAATTCCGAATTTCTGTACGATTTCGCGTAGTTCACCCGATAGAGCGTCTCTTTCTCTATTAGAAACCGAAACATGAGCCTTTTACATCGCTAAACCGAAGAGTTCCAGTGGGTTTTCTGAAGTTCCCGCTTTTCCCCGTATAGGGGGCTATAAAAAAACTATAGGGGGTATATTTTTTTTCATAGGGGCTATATTTCACCCGTATAGGGGTATATTTTCGATTTGGTACCAGCCCTGAAATTTCTGGGGTTTTTTGGTTTTTAGATGCTTCAATGGGCTTGTAAACGTAATAGTAGGCATTTTACACCGTATAGCCTGGAATACCGCATGAATTTTGGCATCTACTCAATTTTAAAAGACGTCAAAAGGATTATAAAAGCGACAAAAAGCAGTCCCAAAAAGCTCATTATCGTTTGCAGCTTCTAAAGCTCTGAATGGGCTTTACTCTACAACTTTACAACCACGTTACAGGGTATAAAAACTAGTAATCCGGGTAATCACGTAAAAAGAAAGAATTGGTAGATTTACCGGATTGCTCAGGAGTAGCATCTCGAAATGAAAAAACTAGCGTAAAAAGTTGCCGAAAACAGCTTTAGAAACTTTAGCAACTTAATTTACGTTTTTAAAGCTCGACGCGTATGCTACGCTTGCTCACTTGCGTTTTTAAGTATTTTAGCACCCGATTTTGATTTTAAATACTAACAACAGTAAAAAATCGTTGCAAAATACGGATTTTGACGGTTATTGTCTTGAAAAAGTCGTATATTTTAGTTAAAATGGGAAAACTACGTTTAAAAAGCTCCAAAACAAAGCTTCGACTTTTTCTGGCTTCCAACTTACGTCTCGTCGATAAATCCGTGGTTGTAGCTGTACTGGATCAAGGAGTTGAACTCGAGGTGCGAGTTCAGGCAGCCGTTTCCGACGAAGAAACCCTGAAACGTTGGAAAGTATCGAAAAAAACGCATTATACGACGGATTAATTACGATTAAACTGAAAGTTATACAAAATCAAAGCAAAAACGGGAAAATTTAAGTATACGGTCACCTAGCCAAACCCAAACTTTTTATATATAGAAATGTTCAGCTCGACGAGCTGGTTCAGGATCAGTTGAAAAAAACTATTGGGAAACACTTCTGGAGCGAGATATAGGGGTCCAAATTTAGCTAGTTAGGTATGCGGTCACCTATCCAAACAGGCATGTTTTATGCATAGAAATGTGCAGCTCGTCGAGCAGAGCCGATATCTGTTGAAAGAATCATTGGGAAAAATGTTTAAAGAAAGTTATGAAGGTTTGAAACTCAGTTTTCGGAAAGTTCCGGCTACGCGACACTCCTTTGTACGGAGCGGTGTAGTCTGTATTCGTACGTACGTCTGCAATAACACTTATTTATTATTTTTTGAGCGTTTTTAACGCTATTAATGTAAAATAAAGGTAACGGTGAGGCTTTTCACATTGTCAGGCAAGGTGGGCCGTCGCTTCGGATGGCACGAAGCCTTATTTTTTTAGGTAAAGTTTGAGTACATTAGAGCGAAATATCCAGAGGAAATGGGCGTTTTTTGGCCCTTTTGGTGTTCAAACTTTGGACGCCTATATCTCGCTCCAGAAGTGTTTCCCAATAGTTTTTTCAACTGATCCTGAACCAGCTCGTCGAGCTGAACATTTCTAGATATAAAAAGTTTGGGTTTGGCTAGGTGACCGTATACTTGAATTTAGCCGCAAAAACCTTAAAATTGTAGCGAATTAAAAAATCGAAGTCTAATAGCTTTTTGTAACTCATAAAACCTCCAAAAACCTTCGATAGTTTTAAAATATTTAACAACTTTTCAAAATCATAAACACGCCAACATACCTTAAAATTAACAAAATTCTTCCAATCATTGACAAGCCGTTGGGCTAGCATCGGCACGTAGGTCCCGCCGTAGCTCTCGCCGGCCACGTAGAAGTCATTGGCGCGGCGTTCGCGGAATTTTTCGAACCAGATCATCAGGGCCTAGTTTTAAAAGATGAGACAATCTCGAAAAAGATACTTTTACCTTATGATTATCGTCGGCCACCTCGTCATCAGTATAATTCCACCGGCCATCACGGCGCACGGAGAAACCGACGCCGGCTGGCGCGTCCAGGAAGATGATATTTGCGTACTAAAACGTAGCTAGTTTCTGCTGATTTTCGCGGAAATTTGTCCGTAAAAACAAGCAGCTCCGGCGTTGAAAAGAGCTATTAAAAATGTGCATCGAAAACGAAGAGTGACTTCAGTAAATTTGCTAGCAAATTGACATGGGTGCGCGCAATTTAGCACGATTTGATGAGGCTTTTCCTTTTTAAAAGTGGTAGAAGCCAAACGACCCAATCAACTATAATAAAAAAGTAGCGGTGTCCGTCTGTCTGTCCGTCCGTCGTGTCCCGGATTCAACTCGAAGGGGAAAGGAGCTAGAGCTTAGGTCTCTTCGGATTCGGATAGAGCGTGGCCAGAAACCCCCAAACTGATAAAAAATTTTGAAAAAGTTTTAATTTAACTTATTAAAATTAACTTTGAAAGTTTTTTCCTTAGTAAAAGGGGTGGGGGACGGAGGTTGGGGTGATTTTGGACATAGTGAGCCAGGTGGCGCGCGTTTCGTGGATGAAAATTTTCACGGAAGATTTCATTTCTTTTTTCTCTCATTCCATCCGGTCGGTCGTTATTCTTCGTTTTTTAAGGATTTCGCCTAGGGTAGGTATCGAAAGCCATCAGGGAGGTATCAAAGTAGTTTTTGAAGGGGATTTCGGCTATGGGGGGTATCTGAAGCCATCAGGGAGGTATCTAAGTAGTTTTTGAAGGGGATTTCGGCTATGGGGGGTATCTGAAGCCATTAGGGAGGTATCTAACTGTAAAGTGTTTTTACTCAGGCTGGCGTTTTGGAATGGGACCAAGACGATCTTGTTCAGAATTTTTTGCTGATTCCGAATCCGTTTTCCAAATTTGCTGCGGACTTCGCGTTGAAAAGTCATTTTTGGTCTAAATTAAGCTTATAAACGGGTACAATTCAAATAGGCGGGGGAAAGATTTAGGCGGGGAAACCAACTTTTTTTCTGTCGGCCCTGGTGGGAATAGTAATCAAATATAAAGTGTTTTCACATTGTTTTTAGCAAAATTTAAGCCTATCTGAATCGGAAAAACTTTTTAAAAAATTAGAAAAACGCTTGAAAGACGTAATTTTGGTCATTTTTGGGCCGAAAAAAATGATTTTTCGACCTAAAATTAAATTTTTTAATTAAGTTTTGTTTTTATTTTTAGGAATAGCTATAAACAATTTAGAAACACTTCCACTATTTATATAAAAAATATAGGCTTGGGCGGAAAAAAGCGGAAAAAAAGCCCGCCTAAATCTTTTCCCCCCGCCTATTTGAATTGTACCTATAAACGGCATAAATTCGCATGCTGGCCCACTATTCCCTGTCTGGGTCCAGGTATTGTTGTGCCCCTTCCAGTTGATCACCATGGTGCACCGGTAACGACAACTTAGAAAATCAGGCAAAAAATCCAGATGTAGTCTATTTTTTTAGCCTAAATGTCGAATAACTTTTTAAATAAAGGTCGGCAGCAAATTTGGAAACCAGATTCGGAATCAGCGAAAAATTCTGCTCAAGGTAGGCTTGGTCCCATTCTAAAACGCCAGCCTGAGTAAAATCACTTTACAGGGTGTGCAAAAAAAAAGCCAACAGTTTGGGTCGAAATAACTCGCGAATGGTAGAGAATCGAAGGTACGTTACCATGCCAGAATGCTTAAATATGCTGGGTATGAAGATTTAACACAACTTGATTTTTTCGATTTTTGAGTACGAAACTGTACTATTGACGCTGGTCACGACCGAAAATTGTGCGTTCTTGAACGAGAGGTGGGAAAATTCTGATTTTTGGCCTAAAAATAGTATAAAGTTGTAGAAATGTAATGGCAAAATCTTGGAATTTATCGAGGTCAATTTCATTTTTTAAAAGCGAAACAATTTTCGCGATTTTGCGTTATTTTTGTTCTTTGAGTGATAACTCGCTTCTAACAGACTACTCATGGCTGATATTTTGTCAATGACCTATCCAAATATTAATCTCGCATTCAACACCAGATTCCACCACAAACTATGATATTTTTGTATTGCTTGCTAAAACGTGCCCCAGTGGGGTACTGTAGGTTTCGTTTTTCCCGCTTTTCTCGGGGCCCCTAGCTTCGATTCGGCTAAAAGTTTCTGGGTTGTTAGGCAATAAGTAGGGGCACCTTGCTGCCAAATACGAGTGGGTACTATCCACAAACTTTCATGAAAAAGACTAAAAACGGATTTTTTAATCCTGCCACAGAATTTTGTAAATTTTTTGGTCAATTGGTCCAAAAACTGCTACTATTGGTCTTCCGAAAAGATCGAAGCGATTCCATGGCAAAAACACCACGAAAATCGAAAATTTCGGTTTTCTACAGTAACCCACGTGGAGCGCGTTTTAGCATGCAATCACAAAATTCCATAAAGTGACGATTTTTCTATTCGAGGGCCTTCTAGAGGTGATTGTAAGATAGCCTGTCAAAAAACGACTGATTTTTGGTGGTAAATAACAAAGTTACGAGGCCAAGTGCAAAACAAGGCCAGAGAGCCGATTTTGGGTCCGAGTAGCCGGGGTCAATTTTCGAATTTTTAAAAATAAAAAAACCAGTTGGGTCTTATGGATACGATTATAGTTTTAGGGTTATTATTTACGCCCGTCAACAGGGTTCGATTAGCATGGGAAAAAATTTGGTCGGCCGCCCGGAGGTGGTCAACCAGCCTGGAGGTGGTCAAAAAAGCCTAAAAAAAATTTCGCGGCCGCTACGCGGTCAGTAATCGACTCTGCTGTACGAATTCATTGAAGAAGGCAATGAGTCAGGGATCCCGGGTTCGAACCCCCGCCGCAACCTTTTTTTTGCTTTTTGGAAAATATAGAACGGAATTACGGGAGAATCCATCGGGAAGCCATCTGGAAGGCTTAAAATGCAAAATGGGTCCGTGGGGAAAGTAGAAACTGGCGAGTCAAGGGTCCCTGGTTCGAATCCCCGCCGCGACGAACTTTTTGCTTTTTGAAAAATATCGATCGGAATCGCTAGAGAATGGATCAGGAAGACCTCTGTAAAGTTTAAAATGCAGAATAGGGTCAAACACGGGGCGGAAATAGGTATTTTGGCAGCCAGGTAGATTTTCCCATTAAAAACCCATGCTTCCCATGAGGTTATCTCGGTTGATAGACTCGGCAAGGAAAAACGGAAGATGGCAATGGATGCGGAAGAATCTGGGAGATAAGAGGAATAAAAAAGATTTGGGACGCTAATATAAAGTTTTTGAGTTAAAAGCGTTTCTTTAAAATGGCCTCCCATGCGTTTTCCCATAACTTTTTTTTCGAAGTGGGATTTCTCGAAAACTACTGAACCGATCGGGTTAAAAATTTCACCCAAATAAGATCGTATCCTTAGCTATGGATGGCAGCCTTTAGTTTGGGGAAAATCGATCTCAGGAAGATTTTAGATATGACCTCCAGGTTTACTTTTTTTCAGGGGCCTGGAAAATCCAGCGTTGGGTTAACTGGGAAAAGGGTCTGGAGGTTGTCAAAATAATAAGATGTCGTTGGGAACTTTTGATATGTTATAGAGGCTCTGAATGCCGACATTTCGACGTACAATACAAAAATATTTTCGATAGGGCGATTTTGTCGAAACCGAAAAACCTCATTTTTTGCACAAAATTAGCATATAAAGTGCCTGGAGGTTGTCAAAACAATAAGTAATCGTTTTGAATTTTTTATATGTTGTAACCATCGTTAATCCCGACATTTTGATGGACAATACAAAAATATTTTCCTTAAACGGAATTTTTGGTAATCCAAAAATGGCACTTTTCGGCCAAAATCAGTCGATAATGGGCCTGGAGGTTGTTAAAATAATAAGATACGGTTTTAAAATTTTGAAATGTGATAGAGACGCTTTATGCCAACATTTTGATCTACTATACAAAAATATTGTTTATTAGATAGATTTTCAGGGAGGAAAAACGGTGAATTTGAGCCGAAATAGACATATAATTTCGCTCGGGGTTGGCTTAATCGATTCAAGCAGCGGGCGGTATTAACCTGCGGATCCCTAGGTGCAAAAAGCATCGAAAATTTTTTCGCCGCTTCGCGGCCAAACTGGAGGTGGTCGGCCGACCTGGAGGTGGTCATGGGAATCCTGGCCCACATGATCGAACCCTGCCCGTCAAATTTGGGGGCAATCTGATTCATGATCATGGTGACTTTCAGCTCAAAATCGAAGATCACCCTATTCCAAAATCGAAGTTTAGAAATCTTCTTAAAATTTCTGCGACGTGAAATTGCTTTAATCTTTGCATAGTTTTATTTAACTGATGGCACTGACTTATTGCTCAAAATATCCCTACGACTCCACCTTCCAAAATTTTTTTACGCAACCTCCAATTCGGTTTATTTCGGGTTTTGATGAATTTTCTTGGCGCGAAGACCTGGTCAAATAAATTCATGAACATGGGTTTAGGATGCGCTATTCAAATGGCATCAGCTAAAATTAAAACGACAAATTTCACAGCGCGTCTAAATTTTATAAAATGGTGGCAAGCTTCGGAAAAAAGCACGAGCCAACCGTTTTGGAGGCCCTAAAAGACGCCCTTCCAAAGGGGTACGGTAGCTCGAAATGTTGTAGATGATAGATAAACACCAGTACTACATAGTTATGCAAAGAAAATCGCTGAGTCCCCTTTGGCAATTTAAAAATATTTTTCTAAAGTTCGGTTTCGTGACCTCGAAAAATCCATGACCAGGGGGTCGTTGAAAAACTCAAAAATTCATCGATCTCAAAAAATTCTTTAATATGTTTATGCGATTGTGTCAAGCCTGTAGGTATTCCACAACAACTGATTTTCAGGTTTTCGCAATAGGTTATTCCAATATTAAAAATTTGCGAAATTTCTCCATACAAAATTACATTCCTCTCTAACTTTTCAACCAGACGCTCAAAAATTTTCAAATTTTGTAGGTGCATATCTGCTGCCTATATTAACTTACTTAATAAAAATTAGATGCCAGCCACCACAGGAAACTGAGAAAAATACAAATGAAGTTTCCCCGAACGCACAGTTTTCGGGTGTCATTTGTATTGCAACGTCGCCGAAAATCGAAAAAATCAAGTTGTGTTAAATCTTCATACCCAGCATATTTAAGCATTCTGGCATGGTAACGTACCTTCGATTCTCTACCGTTCGCGAGTTATTTCGACCCAAACTGTGGGCTTTTTTTTGCACACCCTGTACAGTAAGTAGTTTTTGAAGGGGATTTCGGCTATGGGGGTATCTAAAACCATCAGGGAGGTATTTAGGTAGTTTTTGAAGGGGATTTCGGCTATCGGGGGGGATATCTGAAGCCATCAGGGAGGTACAGGGTGTCCAAAAAAATTGTTCCGGACTTTAGGCTCGAATAACTTTTGATAGAAGAATATTTCGCCGTGCGTTACCATGCCAGAATGCTTAAAAGTGTCTGGAACTCCGATTTGGATCGACTTGATTTTTTCGATTTTTCAGTACACAACTGTACTATTGACGCTGGTTACGACCGAAAATTGTGCGTTCTTGAACGGGTGGTGGGAAAATTCTGAATTTTGGCCCAAAAATAGCTGATATTTATAGAAAGTTAATCCCCAAATCTTAGAATTTTTTAAGTTCTAGTTCTTCTTTTACAAGCAAAACAAATTTCACTATTTTGCAGCTTTTTGCCTTTTAATTCGCAACTCGCTCCAACTACGCTGCCCATGGCTGATCTTTTGCAGATGGTGTCTCCAAATGATAATCGTTAGCCCAACACCAAATTTTACCTGATTCTATGGTATTTTAATATTGCTTGCTAAAACGTGCCCCAGAGGGATACTGTAGTTTTTGTTTCTCGCGTTTTTCTTTTTATCGTAAGCTGCGATTTCGCTTAAAATTTTGTCATTGGTAAACACTAGTAAGGGTCACCTATGGGCCAAAGATCGCGAAGTTCTAGCCATACAACTTCCCAAAATATGCAAAAAACTTATTTTTGAATTTAGCCACGGAAATTTCTAAATCTTTTGATGCAACGGACTGAAAACTACTATTATTTGTTTTGCTGAAAGATTGAAACGTTTCTATGGTGAAAAGAACGAGAAAACGGCGATTTTCTGTTTTCTACAGTAACCCGCCTGGAGCACGTTTTAGCATGCCAAGACAAAATGCCATAAAATGCAGATTTTTCTATTCTAGAATGTTCTCTGAGTAATTATAAGGAAGCAGGCGAAAAATTACTTACTTTCTGTGGTGAATAACAAAGTTATAAGGGAAAGTGGAAAACCCTCCTCGGGGCCCGATTTTGGACCCGAGGCCCCGGGCCGAAAATCGAATTTTTGAAAATGAAAAAATCACGGGAATTTCGTGGATACAATTAAAGCACGCATCGAACTGTGTATGAAAGCAGAATACTGGAATGATCTGGCTGAAGTTAATGGTTAATTTTGATTCAAAACCCGAAATTAACGTTTTTGAAAAGCCGACTTTGGGGAGCTCTTCTAAATTCGTTTGCCATGAAAAGGTTTTGTATTTGCATGGGTTTTAGTTGACTACTCAAGCTGAGTTTATGCCAAAAAAGTCGGGGCTACTAAACCCTCGAGAAATTTTTTACCTCGTCCCGAATTCGGGTATATTTGGACTTTTCATGAATTTTTTTTGAGAGATTGGATGGCCAAATAAATTTTTAAATATAATCTTAGAATGCGCCCATTAAGCAGTATTAAATAAAATTATGACAATAATTCTAGCCACGCAATTGAATTTTATCGACTGGCGCAAAGATCTGCGAAATAGCACGAACCAACCGTTTTGGAGGCCCTAAAAGACGCCCTTCCAAAAGGGGTACGGTAGCTAGTAATTGTCTACATGATAGATGGACCCCAGTCCTACACAACCAAGCAAAGAAAACACCTAGGTTCTATTCGGAGCTTTAGAAATATTTTTTCAAAGTTCGGTTTTGTCACTTCGAAAACAACCATGACCAGGGGGTCGTTGAAAAACTCGAAAAATCACCGATCTCAAAAAATTCTTTAATATGTTTATGTGATAGTATAGAGTATGTCGGCAATCGACAACGACTTAGTTTGGGATTTTCGCCATAGGTTTTTTTAATACTCGAAATTTACGAAATTTTTCCATACTAAACTTCAGTCCGCAATAACTTTTCAACCAGACCTTAGAAAAATCCTAAATTTTGCATGTATCTATCTAATGCCTACAAGAATTTACACAGCAAAAAATTAGAAACTCCCCACCACAGGCGGCTGAGAAAAATACAAATTAAACTTCCCCGAACGCACAATTTTCGGGTGTCATTTGTATTGATACGTCGCCAAAAATCGAAAAAATCAAGTTGATCTAAATCGGAGTTCCAGACACTTTTAAGCATTCTGGCATGGCAACGCACGGTGAATTATTCTTCTATCAAAAGTTATTCGAGCCCAAAGTCCGGAACAATTTTTTTGGACACCCTGTATTTAAGTGGTTTTAAGTAGTTTTTCAAGGAGTAGCTAATTTTGTGCAGGGGTGGCTATAGGGGTGTCTGAAGCGATTGGTGTGGGTATTGGTGAAGATAGAGATGTAATGTGGTGGCGTAGAACATGGAGGGCAGCCCGAAGGCCAGCCGATTACAGTCGCGAAGCGGCTGTAATCGGCTGGTTTCTAATAATATTTTGCGAGAATGCGCAGGAAAAGAGGCTAATTCTGCCGCGAAATCTGCGAAAACCATCTCTCCATCGGAACTAGAGGATGCGAGCTAGAAACTAGGAACTGGAATCGAAGGACGAGACTTTCGTTTTTTAGAATTTGGAAGAAGCCAAAGCCTATGTTTCAGCTATATTTGTAGAAAAATCCTGACGCAAAACAAGTCGACCAACTGAAAAACAACTCATCATGAAATTGAACAAAACGAGTGGGTTTTAATTAAATTATTTACTAGCAGAATCCGGTTAAAACTAGGAATTTAGCATGTTTTGATCGTTCTCTTCCTTTTTCAGGCCGCTAGAAGCTTAAAAGCCAATTTCTAGAGATATTTTGAGAAAAATACACTAGTAGAACAGCGGATTCTATTCAGAAGATGTTGAACAAAGTTTGTTATCGATTTTTGCGGTTTTCGATCGATCCATGACGTACCTGGCTAGAAACTGAAAATTTGGCACTCTGCCAGAAAGCTCGTGCTCTTTCACTAGTTGGAAAAGCCCAAAATGAAGTACAACCAACCTTATTCCACGAATAAGGGTTCAACGTCAGCTGCGCGCCAAAGTTGTTCGCGCGGAATGGGCCCAGCTCGACGAAAAGGCCTAGAAAAAAAAGACTATCATTTATCTGAAGGCTCTACCTTCCAACGATGAGCATCCCGGGCCTCCATTCAGCCACAAAATCAGCGGGTCGGTGTCGGGCTTGTTCTGCGACTCGACATACCTGAAATCTGGTCGTTAGAGTTGAAAAAATTGTGGATGGTTTTGAAAAACTTCCAGTTGGGCGGTTTTGAGCTTATTTGCCTCAGAAATGTCCCAATTTAACAGATTTTTCGGCTCTTTCGCATTATCGCATTCTTTCGTTTATACAATAAATTCACCTACAATTCAACTACTATATTGTAAATGGAAAAACAATTAAAAAGGTTTTAGAAAAAATGTTTGTTTGAAATTTTGGCGGAAAATCTATATTTTGTGTATGTTTTAATCAAATTTTCAAAAGTATTAGGTTTAGAAATAGCAACATTTCTCTTTATTTATATTAGCAAACTCGGATCCTTATAATTAGGGAAAGCTTCCCCCCCTGATAATGCGAAAGAACCTAGGTTTATAGTTATTTTTAGCGTAGGTATACTCCCTAAAAAGACCCACCAATAATACAAGCTCTTCTGGTCGCTGATGTCCAGATACCCGGAGTACTGCTTGAACGGGATGGTGCCGTTGAAGTTGGGCAGGCTCGTGATCCGCTCGTTGCTCGGCGCGGCGTTTGAGCAGCAAAATAGGGCAATAAATGCCAGGAATGAATGCCTCATTTTGGCGCTGCCTGCCGGCAAAATTCGCCGACTCCAAGCAGATCAAATACGGGAGCCGCCCCGGCCCTTTCTTATCACCACTCACCTTGCATCACATCATGGCTCTTTTCCGGCTAGAGAGAGGGCCAAGGGGGTCTCGCAATCAGGGTGTAAACTGTAAAGATCGGTTCGGGGCATGGGAGCTAGAAAAGTAGAAGAAATTTCAGAGTTTTGTCGTCGTATTGATGATTTAGGAAAAGCGGAAAGTGCTAGAAACTCTGTCAGCGACTAACGAAACAGTTTCCGAAGCGGAAAAAGTGCAAAAAGGCCCTTCACGAGCTTTTAGAATCTGCCAGAAACATTTCTGTACAGCACTAGCGTATAACACTTGTTTCAAACACGATCGAGTCGAATTACAGTTAGAAAACCGGCTTCATTATTTTCCGAATAAAATTTCGATCGATTCTGATTAAACCAATCCTTTTTCCGAATTTTAAAATCGTACACGTTGGCGGTACATCTACATGCACCTCTCAAAACCAGGCTTCACACAACCGAGTGGAATTACAGTTGCAAATGTCATCTTAATTCGTTCCCGTCTGCTTGCTTCCGGTGCAAAAACTAGCCTTCAAGAACGGCCGAGGAAGAATCCCATTTTAAAAAAAAGTAAAAACCGTTGGCTTGATGCTTTAGTAGCAGCTAAATCTATTAACCTAAAAAAGCTAGCTGTGAAATGTCGATTAAGAAGTTCATATTTTGTCGCAAACAATGAAAAAATAAGGCCCAAAGTTTCTAACCCTAGAAAATCTTTTTAGCTACACACGGACGTGTAACAACAAGCCTTGAACACGGCCTAGTTGAATTGCGCCTGAAAATTTCTCGGTGCTAGCAGCTTACAAAAACTTTTATTTGCCTACGAAGGAGACTACCTTTTGAAGAAGCCGGCTTCATCCCTCTCGAACTTTTAGATACCGTCTATAGAAGGTACCCAAAAAATTTCAGAAACTATCAATTGTCAACCTTCAACTCCCCCACCGGAAGACAACAAATTTATTGAACCGCAAATCAACAAATCAACATTATTTACCTATACAAAAACTGAGCCTCAGCCCAAAAAACTATATTATAAATATATAAATAAAGTATAAATAAATTAGTTCACCAGGAGAGAGGAAGACCGGGTGAATGAGAGCCACGCACATACAAAAATAACCGGGGGGCGAGCAGAGACCATTGAACCCCAAACAAAAAGCTTGTCAAAGGCCAATGGAAAACAGCAGAAAAGGACACGCACAAGACGAAGAAGAGCACCCGAATCACAGTGAGATGATACAACTGGGACGCAGCAAGAAAAGCACGCTCACGCTCAAAGGCTCAACAGACTAGGGATTCGCGGTTTTTTCGGGGCGCTCGGCGAGTCGGCGTCGTCACCCGCGGCTGCATCCGCCCAACCGGAAGTGTCGACCTCGGAGCAGCTCGGCCAGCTTCAGCGCGCCGTGGATGGTGTATTGGCGGAGGAGGAGCTGGAAATGGGAAGTTGTACCAATTGGTCCGATTTTTACGATTTTTGTATCTATCGGAAGTTTGGGAAGAGCTGAGCAGAGTTATGTGCTTTCCGATTGTCGAAACTCAGGAATTTCCTACGCGATTTTGACATTTTTCATGAAAAACTTACAGATTTCTCGCAAAAAAACAACTACCCAAAACCTCGTGTATAGGTCCGGTACAATTTGGTTCCGTGCCAATACAAATGACACCAAATAATGTGTGTAGGGTACAATTCGGCCCAAAACCTATGTAAGCCAAAAGAGCCGGTTCTCAGGGCCTCATGCAGCAATTTCTTTCATTAAACCACTCAAATTGTCGGAAATAGTCGAAATACGAACAAATATTCCATCAAAAATTGCAAAAATACCATTCGTGAGCGGCGTTATTTGCAAGAAACCGAAAAACGAAACACACCAAATGACGGTCATACGGAATTACGGACGCTCCGTACACATGAAAATTTTCACCCGGAACTATACACGGGGAGGACCTATACACGAGGTTTTAGGGTAAATTTAATCGTCGTAAGCTCCAATCCAAGCTGTGTTCTCAAATGGCTTTCAAAAACCTATCGTCGCTTTGCCAGGAAAATAAAAACCAAATCAATCCAAATTCGATCCTTCCGGCAAAAGATTTTTTAGAGAAAATCTAAATTATCGAAATTTTAGGGCTTTTCTGGCAATAAATTTCCGCAAACAAAGCTTCACTGCGCTGAAACCGATTATATTGAGTTTTTGAAAGGAATCCGAGAGAAAATACTACTTGTTGTATCGATTTTTTTTCCATTCCGAAAAGCCTCCGAAATCTTTTCTGAGGAACCCCTGGGAAATTAACGATACCTGCGCCGACGCGGTGATATTCTCGCGCTGCTCATTGCTGAAGTAGGCGAGCACGTTCATCTGCACACGCTCACAGGGGTCGACGAGCGCGCCGACCGTCCGCAACAGCGCCCCAGCCGAAAGCGCCTCGAAGAGACGACGTATCGCGTCACTTGGTGACAGGGTGCGCTTCGCTGAAAAAGAGGAGATTGCGAAATAAATGCTGCTAAATACGATTACAGGGATTCCAAAAAATTGAGATCGAGCTGAAAAGCCGGCTAATTTAAATTTTCTTTAGACAACTGCTTCTTTTTAAAATTAACCAGGGTTGAAAAGCCGCTTCGCGACTTTTCAACCCTGGCCCCGTCTAACCCCATTGATCCTTAACTTTACATAATTTTCCTGAATTCAGATGACACAAAATGAAAAAAACTTCTTCTGTGCCTTTATATAGCCGAATCACCACTTCCGGTCTATGCTAATTATGCCGAACAAAGGAGCTTTCACAAAAACTTAAATTTAATGTCGAAAATGGCTGATTTTGTAAAATTTGATATGTGTGCAGTCATCTCAAGACCGTTGCGCACCTAATGATGTATCAAACATCTCTTTACACCTCTCCCCTATCGAGATATCCTCCGGACAGACAGACGGAAGTGGATGCAAAGTGGCACACACACACACAGACACTATTTTTTTATATATAGTAGGATTTATGGAACTCTTAAATTTGCATAAAAAATTGCATATTGTGCAATTTACACGCCGATTTTGCATAAATTTATACGAAAAAAAGGCCATTTTTATGGTGGCGCCTCGGAAGAACGGCTGTGTAAAAGGAGCAAAAAGCATCGCCAAAAGGCAAATTTTGAAGGCAGAAAAACGGACCGGAAGTGAGGACGGTCTCGATGAGCAGCGCCAGCGGCCAGTCGCCGAGCGGAATCCACACCGGCAGCTTCTCGCGTAACGTACGCATCAGGACCATCAGCGGCCGCAGGGAAGGGCATTCTTTTTGCCTGAAAAATTTAGTATTGAAAAACCCAGAATCGCAAATATACACCAGAAAAAATCTCGCTTGTGGCCCGGCGGAAAGACATATCGAGATGATTTTTATACCGGTGGAAAGCTTCGAAAAGCAGAACGAAAACAAGGTTCTGGACTATTCCCGAGTCTCGTCTTAAAAATTTTCGAGAAAGTTTGTTTTTTTTGTAAAAATTTAAATTTTAAAATATCAAAAATGACGAAATAGGTCCAAACTTCGAATTTTTAAACCGGGAATTCATAATTTTCTAGAAATCAAGAATTAAAACTCAACTGAAACACCATAAAATTACATGAAATATCATCCACAGGTATCCAGAAACACATTCTTATGTGAAAAAACAGAACGTGGTTTTCCCCCCTGCTAACAGTCCAGAACCGAAAACAAGTGTCTCCTTTTTGGCAGTAGTTAGCAAAGGTGCGCTTGAAACGTTCGTATTTTGCGAGTTTCCATCAAAGCAATTCGCAATTTCACAAAATTTACATGGGATTTTCACACAAGAACTTCTGAAAAACGGTCGGCCGGTCGGATAAAATTGCATCGAACCACAGAAATATTGCTAATGCCAAAACTTTTGTAGCCTTTCTGGTTTTTTTTCAACGGCTACCCCGTTTTCCCCCTCATTTTCACGAGATTCTGACTGGTGCAAAAAATGTTCCGGATTCCGAATTTCCACAGGACCGTCCGAGGGGCTTTTTCGGTGCTTCCAGGTTATCAGAGAGCGCTGGCCAACTGCTCGTTGCTTAACCTATAGCTGCCTAGCAATAAAATGTAGTTGATTTTAAGCACGTTTCAGTCGTTTCCGATAGCTAAAAGTCTTAACAATTTTATAGAAATTTCTATCATAAAACCGACCTTTAGGCCACTTTCAAGCGTTTTTCAAAAACTTTCAACATGTTCTTGATGTGTTTATAAATTCCATCCGCCCCTCGCTAATAGTTTAAACCATTTAAAACGGTGTAAAAGTCACTAAACAAAGGTAAAAACTTGATTATGGGATGGTAGAGATGAGATAGAGAGATGGTAGAAAAAGCATTTAGCTACCGTCCCCCGATAACCTGGAAGCAATGGTTCTACCATATTTACGCAAAAACCCGCCAGGTGGCAACGCATAAATACGGAAATCAGTAAAGGTTGGGCGTGGGATGGAGCGAGGACAAGTTATTTGCAGTCGAAGGTAGGCGTTTTTGACCTCCCTACACCCCAAGCTTCACTAATTGCTATCAATAATCGCAAATTCCTCACCCAAACCACTTGACGTGCCGCGACTTGGCGAGGGCGTCGAGCAACGGCTAGGGCGCGAGGCCGTGGGGCGGCTTGGTGAAGCCGGCGGTATCGGCCTAGCGGGCCTCCGGCGGAGACATGCTGATGCGGTACTGTATCGCCGAAGGGCCCGGGATCTGGAAATGGGGGATTGGAAAGTGAATTTGACAAAATGGAGAATGCGGCTAACAAGGAGACGTTTTTCGTGCCCACGAGTTTCGAAATCATGCTGAACGGAATGCTGGGTTCAAGCCGATTTTGTGCAGAATTTTCGCTGATCAAAACCTACGTTTGGAATCTCGGAAACGACCGTATTTTCAAGGCGACGCGCTTTAAAGTGTGAAAAATTGCCAAACTGGCCAACTTTCGACGTTTGAGCCC
>CATQJA010001512.1:0-11837 GCA_958295435.1 Mesorhabditis spiculigera
ATTTTCGAAACTCATATTTTCGAAACCCACATTTTCGAAACTCATATTTTTCGAAAACTCATATTTTCGAAACTCATATTTTCGAAAACTCATATTTTCGAAACTCATATTTTCGAAAACTCATATTTTCGAAACTCATATTTTCGAAAACTCATATTTTCGAAACTCATATTTTTGAAATTCATATTTTCTTAGGTTTTCTTAAGTTACCCAAGCATATGCAAAGCTGTAACTATCAGTTTTCGAAAATATGAGTTTCGAAAATATGAGTTTTCGAAAATATGAGTTTCGAAAATATGAGTTTTCGAAAATATGAGTTTCGAAAATATGAGTTTTCGAAAATATGAGTTTCGAAAATATGAGTTTTCGAAAATATGAGTTTCGAAAATCCGAGTTTCGAAAATATGAGTTTCGAAAATATGCACGCAAATCTTGGCCAACCATCTCCTATTCTAGGCGTTGCTCCCAAAAATTTGCTACGTTTGGAAAACTGGAGATCTATAAGCTTAAGGTGATCAAACTTTGGGATGTTCGGTTGGAGGCCGTTTTGAGGTTTTGTAGGAAACATGAAAAATCACAAGCTAATCAACATCATTGATTCGAATTCGTGCCAAGTGGAGCAGGAGTTGAGTGCAAGCTTCTTGAGCTCTATTGGCTGGATGCGGCAAGGTCATTTTACGAAAAAACACCACAGTCCCGAAACCAGACAGATTTTACCGATGTCCTAGCTGCAATATTACCAAAATGACTTGCAACTGGAAAGCCCGAGCGTTGTTCCGGCTGTTGGCAAAATTGGACCGGAAATACCCGGGAGCACAAGCACCTTGAGCTCGCAATCTAGCTATATAGCAGGTGCCCGATAATTTGCCTAGGGTCCGCCCCTTCTTGAGTTGTGCTATTTTTATCTTTATATTTTGGTAACTTCTGAACTGAGGTGTTCGCGTCTCTTTAAATGATCTTTTGCAAGTGGTGAAGCCAGCTCAAAACGTGTAATTTTACGGGTTTTTCAGGCAAACTGTCCTTGGAATGTGGGACTTGATCCTCCATGCATGTATTGGTGCTCGCACGCAGCCTCTCTCTCTCTCTCTCTCTCTCGCTTCTTTCGGGACTTGTCGTTCTCTATCGGAAAACCAAGTGTCTTTCCTTCAAAAAAAAATTATGAACACTTTACTGGACACGAAGCGGTGGATTTGCACATTTTCAAGCGATCCGGGCGACTTGTACAGAGGCCTTGCTCGTTTTGCTGCTCGAGGTCTCGCGTGTGAGCGTCAGCTCCGCCAATTTGGAGCAGCGGCCACATCCGAACGTCGCCAGTGCAGCGGCGCGTACCTTACTTGCCTACAAATTTTCGATTGTAGCATTATTTTATCAAAATCAAAAGTATCGGAAACCGATGAGGCACCCCTCCAAAAACCCACCATAATCAGCGTAATTAACGGTATGAAAAGTGTAGTCCCAATCACGGCATAGATGTTGGCTGGCCGGGAAAACCACACCGGCACCTCATACACTAGAAAGAAATAGCGTTTAACAAGACTTGCCAAAAATTCCTTCAATTCAAAGACAATCCTATTGACTACTCACTTTCCGTGACCATGCCCAGGTTGGAGAAAACGAAAAAAGGCGGTGGCCAGGAAGGGGATCCACGTCTGGCGGTAGATCACATTCACGAGTTGGCCGTCGTTGAATTTGGCGCCTGTATACAGGCAATTAAAAGGGGATGATAAGCCATGAAGGAAATTTTTTTTCTCGGAAATTTCCTGACGACATATCAAACTATTAAACATGGTCAGGACGAAGTTTTGAACTTTGAATATTTCGAGCATCGACCCTTTTTGAGGGTAAAATATACTCGTCTATCGAAGCCGGTCGAAAAGCTCACTGATCGTTAATCCTGTTATTACATTATGTTCTATGACGCGTCCCAGGTTACCCTACGTACATTATTTGTATTCCATAACTTTCCCACCACGATCAACTTCAAAATACAAACTACAACCTCTAAAAGGCCTACCCCGGAACTACCGTATCCGGGAGATACCTCGAAAAAGTCCGTCGAGCACATCTTTTTCAATTAGGGGAAGTTCCCACAAAATTGCGCGATTCCCCACCACGCACTTATCAAAAACTCAACAAATTACCGTAGCTGGCGGAAACGTGAAAAAGCGCGTAAAGCACACGTTTTTGAGGCGAACATATTCTCATGGAAGTGAGGCAGCTCTGCTTTCTTTCTTTCGCATACATTTTTTTGCCTCAGCCCACGCACCCGGCTTCCAAAATTATCTGTCGTGGTACCATCCATGAGGGGCAAATAACGCATAAAATCCTTTTTTCAGAAAAGAAAATTTGCGAAATTTGCCGGCTACCGCATCACGCAACCCAAAAGGATGATTTTCTATAGCTCAGGCTTCGGGGCTTTACCAGGTCCCTGACTCGCTTATGATGCCGTCAACATCCCCTAGGTATCGAATCTATCATTTCGAATAAAATAAATGAATAGATTTTACCGTGTGCCTTTATCTGCTTCCGGATTTTCCTCAACGTCAACTTCCCAAGATGACCCCGCTGAAGCTGATGGCAAAGACGTAAAGAGTATACAGCTGAAAACCGAGCTTTTAGTGCCGAAAATGACTCCTAACCTCAGGAATCGGCGACAAATTAACATATAACAATCTTGCGCAAGTGTCGTTGCTGACCGGGACCCCGATGAAAAAGTGGAGGATGTCTACGATGAGCTGAAGACGACAGAATACAAAAATAACAACTTAAACACTGACCATAGGCAAATAACAGAGCATCAACATTTTGATGGAGAACCACATCGTTGTCTGTTTGTCGTGCACGATTAGGAGATAGCGGTTGAAGGCGACGATCTGGAAAATAGGATTTTGAGCACAAATTTCGAAGGGTTTTGCGTCTCGGCAATTATTGCCAAAAACCTACACTTGGCACGAGGAACGAGCAAAACCACAGCGACAGCGTGGTCATTTTATAGAAAGTACAGCTGAACACGGTGAAGGTGAAGCGACCGCCGGTGAGCTAAAAAAAAATAAAACTTTATCTTGATTTTACTAAAAATCCGATTTATTTATCTTAAATACCATAAACTAATTCTAACCTTTGATTTAAAGCTTACCGTCATCCCAAGAAATACCATGACGTTGTACCAAACAATTGGGGTAGCTGTGAAAAAACAGCCAAACGTCATGAACGTGATCGAATTCTACAAAATTTATTGGAATCTCGAGTTTTAAAGGTATATTATGAACATTTCCAGAAAATTAAGGCCAGGTTGGCTCGATTATTGGATAAAAAAAAATACAAAACAATTACATACCTGATATTCGCGCATCATTTTCGGATTAATCGCCAAGAGGAGACATAAGAAAGCGAGTACCGTAACACAAGGTAGACCGTAGCACTATAAATACGATTTTATAAGAATTTAGCCTGTAATTGCGAGATCCTATAATTTGGAAAGCATACCGTCACCTCCATCGATGGGCCCCAGAAGCTGGGTCGGATGTAGGTGGGGTCTCCATAGTATTGGAAGGACGAGCCAAGCTGGGCGAGCCTGCAACGAAGGATTTGCGCTTGGCTTCACTGAGCTAGCTTGGGTTATTAGCCTGATTTCCCAAGTCGGCTTGACAGACTAGCTTCTAAAGCTAAGCTGCCAAACCACGTCTTTAAAGTTCTCCAAAAACCTACCACTCGAAAACCATGGCTTCTTAAGTCGTTAGCTTCGTAATTCCAAGCACGGCCAAAGTTGTAATCCAATCAGGGTCGACTAGGAAGTAGGTTACGATGATCAACTGTCCTAACTCGTCTGAAAACTCGCGATTCTCGGCATTGGATTAAAGCGGAAGAGGAAAAGGTTATTGTTGAAAGACCCGCATACACAACGGTCCGTACTTGATTTAAAGTGCTGCCGGCGGCATGTGTCGATCCCCCTCATCAACAAATTGGCAAGTAGGCAACAGGGGAGAGAGAGAGCGCCCTGGAGGAGAGGCGCAGAGACATTTTCTTTTCCGCGCGTAATCGATTGACTATGCCGTCGGCATCCCTTTAATAAGTTTCTCAGAATCCCGACAGATCTAGCACAGCGTAAAAGCCGCTCCGTATAAACCGTCAAATACATAAATTGACTCGAAAGTTGTGTATGAAAGTCTTATGACATTTATGAAATACGAATTCTACCGATTAGGGGCTAAGGTATGCAATCGGAAAGCAACGTAAAACCGAACGATCTTTGCGAAAAATAAAATTTTGTGTCGTTTCAGTTGATAAATTATATTCCAGCGCCCTGAAATTTTAGGCAGAAAGCTTTACAACACAGGAACTGTTGATATGGGTTTCCGCCTACCCCAGACGCCCTTTAAACCCGGGAGCCCTTGCGGAAAAAACGGGTGTTTTTGTCAAAATTTCATGAGAGTTCGTCGCTTTCTTCCCACCGCTGATTGAAGCCATCGAGCGCAAGATATTGCCACCAGGGGACCTTTTATGGGGCGTGTTTTCGTTTGGGGGTTGAATTTTTGGTATGGATCGTGCAATAATTTGATTGGTCGCTCAAAAAACGAGTATCACAAAAATTTATAAAATTAATTTCCGACCATTGATGGCCTGAGGACTGTTTCTTCGTGCTTGGAAATGTTTCAGTTGCGGGGTCATTCAAGGAACGGCCAAAATGCCGGAATTCAAAATCAGCAGTTCAAATGCCGACAAGGATGGCTTCGAATCTAATGTGTAGTAAGTATTATACTTGATACATCGATCCTAAGAATTACAGGGTGCTGGACAAGGAAAAAAGTCGTCTTTGGGAATGACATCGGGTCTCATCTCACCTTCTTTTGTTAGGTCTAGACCCTAAAAAAAGAAGGTTTATAAAGTTGAGTTTTTTAAAAATAACGACGGTTTTTATCGCTCTATCAATGCTCGCCTGCTTGGCCTTGCTAATAGCAATTTTCCAATTTTCCTCCGAAACCCTATTTTCCTATATCCTTTGCAAATCGCGCTGGGTTCAAAACACAGCTAATCGCAAGCACAACGTTTTGCCCTCGTCACACGCGTTGCGGACCAAATTTTGTACCCTCTCAGAAGGCCTTGTTTTTACCTGCGAACGCCGACGGCGGTAGGTAATTCCGAGTATATTCGCTTCCAGCACCATCCACAACACACCGGCATGAGAACGTAGTGGGACGTCCACGAGTAATTATAGTTTCTGTATCCAGGCACCGAATACCGTAACCCGGCTAATGTGCCGGGGCGGACAGAAATAGGCTCCGGCGCTGTGTGCGGGCGCTTGATGGGAATTTCCAGACGGCAAAAACATCGGGAGTGCGAACGGAAACTTCTGGATTTTTGCGCAAGATTCTCGATATTTAGGGTATAAGCCGGCCGAGCCGCTTGTATGTGATTTAGTGATGCATAAATATTAATATTGCAAACGGAGATAACAGTGAGGCTACGGGGTGACCTGTAATTCACCAAAGGTTGTGCACGTTGAGGCTGGTGCGGTTTTGTCTAGGTCGACAATGCTGCATTAAAGGGATATGGGCGGCATGAGCCAATTGATTACGCGCGGGAAAGAAAATGTCTCTGCGCCTCTCCCCTGGGCGCCCTCTCTCGCCGCTGCATCTGTTGAACCCCCGCAAGGGGTTCAACAGATGCCGTCCTCATCTCTTTAAAGGAAGGATTGGTGCGACGAAATTTAGTTTTCTCATATGGCTTCCATTGTCTCAATTTTTACGATGAGGTCTGGCACATTTCTCAAGCTCAGTTTCACGAGCATTATTCGACTGTAATACCTTTCGACAAGCTTTGATGAACGCTATCTGGTCGGCATAACCTCTCGGAGCTTTTGAGTAGCTTCATACACAAGTGAAAACTTTATACTTTATCAAAAGGAGCGCAGTAATGATCACAACATACCGGGGGAGGGACCAGGGTTGGTCACAATGATCGGGGGTCCGCGTCCGTCCGCGTCCGTCCGCGTCCGGACGCGTCCGTCCGGGTCCGCTATGCAAATTGCGGACGCGGACGGACGCGTCCAGACGCGGACGGACGCGTCCGGACGCGGACGCAACGGACGCTACACCGTCCGCCGGACGCCGGAAGGTCCGCGATGCAAATTGCAATGACACCCTTCAATGACAATGATTTATTTCTCCGCATACAAGCCGGTGGATTCAAATGTAAAATGGCGACAATATGTCGTGTAAAAATGGTCAGCATTATAGATTATCATGCGTCCTTGCAATTTGCATCGCGGACCTTCCGGCGTCCGGCGGACGGTGTAGCGTCCGTTGCGTCCGCGTCCGGACGCGTCCGTCCGAGTGCGGACGCGTCCGTCCGCGTCCGCAATTTGCATACGGGTCCGGACGCGTCCGTCCGCGGACGGACGCGGACGGACTTTCGATCATCATGACCAACCCTGGGAGGGACTACAAATTACAAAGGAAACGCGGCAAATGTTCCATGGGTATCAAGATACCGTGCACCCACGAGATTTCCGGTTCTTCTCCCTTCCATACAAAGTTTCGAAGCTCAGCGTGACTCCTTGTTGCAGCAGTTCGGCCAGCTGAGCGCCCGCCTCTTCGAGGGGCCATTGTGTCGTAAGGTCCTCAAACGGCCTGGTTTCAAGGTCCGTAATTAGGCGTTCAGGATTGTCTGCGACCTTTCCGTCGTACATCAGGATCGGCTGCTCATTGAGCTAAAGTTAGGGTTATGTTTTATAGGGTATCGGACCATCCCGCCGAAAACCATCTCGCCGAAAACCATCCCGCCGAAAACCATCTCGCCGAAAAACCATCTCGCCGAAGACCATCTCGCCGAAAACCATTTCGCCGAAAACCATTTCGCCGAAAACCATCTCGCCGAAAACCATTTCGCCGAAAACCATCTCGCCGAAAACCATTTCGCCGAAAACCATCTCGCCGAAAACCATTTCGCCGAAAATCTAATTTTGTATGCAAATCTTTTGCCTTTCCAGGTCCTAGTTCCCGGCAAGCTAAATGGGCAAAATATTGGGCTTCACATTTTCACAACTGTGGTTGGTCTCGCCGAGAAAAATTAACTTGATTCAGATAAAACGCATTATCACAGGGTTTGAGCAACGGCGATTAATTAGCAAGCGGAATCAAATCATTGTCTAATCGAAAGACTTGGCGATCAGGTCGGTGAATTCCATCGGAATGTGATCTTAGACTGGTGACTGTACCGGCTAACTTGATAAAATTTGGTTCCCCCGCTGCCCCCCCCCCCCGCCCCCGCTGAAAGCCCAGTACTGATACTCTACCGATATATCCTTTCTCGAACCAGACGATCATCGGGATCAAGGGACGACGACGAGACAATCTCTCATTTATCTTTCAGTAATGCCTGAAATTTCCAGTAACCCCAGCAACATTACCATACAAAATTAGATTTTCGGCGAGATGGTTTTCGGCGAGATGGTTTTTGGCGAGATGGTTTTCGGCGAGATGGTTTTCGGCGAGATGGTTTTCGGCGAAATGGTTTTCGGCGAGATGGTTTTCGGCGAGATGGTTTTTCGGCGAGATGGTTTTCGGCGAGATGGTCGGAATTCGTTTTATAGGTAACATCGACCAAACCATCTCTCCAGTGGGGTCCAGTTTTTTCAGCAACTTCCAATTCGCAACCACGCAGCTCTCGTGTAGGTTGAGGACAACAATTGTGCACATTTCTTGCAGGATTTTCTGTAATTCACCTGCGTTAACCGAGGCTTCGGAGCAATGGACATGCTGATTCCCATCTTGCAGGTTTCATAGATTTTGGTACTAAAATTCGTGAATTAAATGCCTAAATTGAAAAACCAAAAACGCTTGTTTTCCGGCTTTGCCCAGAGCTTTCGATAAATACCTAAATCGACAAAATATGACGATTCCGAGGCCCACTAGGGCGCGGACCATTTTTGGGGCACCCTGTGGAATGCCAACAACCACTTTAGATACCTTCACACCCGGCAGGAAATGTTCTCCTTTATGTTGGTTCAGGAAAGCGGCGGCGGTATTGTCAAGCAAGCCGTGCCTGATCGCATTTTCCGCTCGTTTCAACAGCACCCGTGACTCAACGAGCGCTAGCCGAATTAGCTGGCTGATGTGGTCGGAGAATAGGGCCGGATTCTGAAAACAAGTGTGGCTACGGCTTTTGGTCGTCCTCCTTGCCGATGGCTGCCAACCTACTTTTTTGAAATTCTCCAAAACCGCTCTGACAGCATCGATTGATAGCGCTCCTCTAAAACTTTGCTCCCACGCCTCCATGGTGATTATCTGCTTCGACTTGGCCACCTGAAGCGTCGTAAAAGAGCATCGGTTATGTTGAAATTTAATAAACGGAGCTGATTTACCCACCGACTTAACACTTTAACACCACCGACATACGCCGCTATAGCCTCTACCTGTGTTTCTCTTACGTCTCAACTTACCTTACCGTGGCCATATTCCAGCAGCATTGGCAGCGTCAGGCAGGCGTGGCGCTCGATGGCGGCCACGCGCAAATTAAACCGACCGAAACACCACCGTTTTGCTGTAGATCACGGTGATTTGCGGGCTCAACACCTCCTAGAAGCGCGCCGTAAGCAAGCGGTCCACTTCGTATTTTTATGGGACATTTTTTCCGCGTTTTTCGCGTACAAATCGCGACTTTTCTCAATGTTAGTATTCCTCGCGCAAGCTAAATGATACACCAATCGATGCAGAAAAGTCTCGCGCATCTTTCTATGCTAGTTTCAGGTTGCGCTCAAAATACTAAAAATTCGAAAGTTGTAAAACTGTTTTACTATTCGATTTAACCATGTTCCGGTGATTTTCGCGCTTTGCGATGTATTAGAGAAATGATCCCCATCCCAAATTAGGTAGTGCCACAAGGTTTAAGCAAATTCGGTACAGTAGCTTTTGAGGTAGCTTTCCCGGGGTCGGCAACTTTGAGGCCCATTTACACCCTAAAAATTAAGTTTTTAAACTTTCAAAACTATGCAGCCCCACTAATTCGACGATGCTCTTTCCGATCCCATAAAAAAACAGGGTCGAAAAAACTGTGCCAAGCCTATTTCGGTCCACCCGCAAACGGCCTTTCAAGACACCAGAAGCGGGAGAGATTTCGCAAACAGATTTTTCTAATTAACCCGAAATTAGGCAAAATTTCCACCCAGAAAATAATGCAGTTCGAGTTCGTTTTGATCCGATAGAAACCGTTTTAAAACACACTTTGACACGCTGTCACGATCAACATCTCGCGTCCTCGCAGTGGAAACGCGGGTGAATCAGCTGATGCTCGGGGTGTCGTCGGATCGGACCCAGTTCTGCCTATTTTATTGTCCGACGCGGGGGGTTTGAAAGCGGTCCGGCTCGCTCGTTTATTTGCGCTTAGAAACTGCGAACGGTGTTTACTTCTTAGGGTTTCTCACTGCATCGATTGCTTGCAGATTTTTGCAAGTTTTCAACATTTTACAGTCGCCAGGATCGCTGTATTCACACAAAGTTAAAGTTGGGTTGCCGCGAGTTGCTGCTTCCACTACAGTATAGCTTACAGTGTCCATAGTCTCATAGAAAACAGAATGTTTTTGTTTCCAGCCCAGCCTTTCATCAAAAGACCCCCCCTGTGATATGCCCTGCGGGGAACCGTGGCCGGCGGATCGTAGCATCGCGGAATGTTTGTCTTCCGGCCACCGAAGGACCCTAGAGCCGTAGAGAGTGAGGGAGACACAGAGATTCATGCGAAAAGCAGGACGCGAGCACACGCGGCTCCGGCCACCTGGATGAATGTGGAGGGTCTCGGGAGTGGTGGTGTGACTGACCGTCGATGGGTGTCCCGGGCGGAACATTGTCCCGGTTATGCTATTGCGCACATAAGACAACACACTCTTCGGCAGGGAAGATCATTCTATGATTTTTCCTTTAGATCTGCTGATTGATTTTTTTACTGTTTTATACAGCTTTTGTAAACCAATTCGCTCTACAAGCGATCGGTTTGTGAGGTGACCTGAAAACATCCTTAGTCATATATTTTGATTGATATATCTTCTCATTTCATCATATTTGATTTTACGTCGTGTTACTTCAGCTTCGTCAATTTTTGGGGGACTCCAGGTACTAGAAAAAATGCGGCGCCACCGCTGATTTCCGTTTCAAATCAACCAAGCCTAAACTGATACGGGCTGCGGACCTTGGTGCCAAACGCAAGCTTCCGCCCAAGTTTGCCGCCTATGTCTAGTCGAGCCTCCGGAAAGTGAGGTCATATTCGGTTTATGCCGCTTAGACGATGATCGGCGTTTCCTAACATTTTCAGTTCAGCCCGTTTAGTTTTCCTGATGTTTGTTTTTAGTTCAAATAATTTTAAAAGTCTTCAAAAACTTTTGGATGCCAGCAGCATCTTGCATTCACTTTTTGCGTTTCCTTTTACCCCTCTTAAAGGTATCGTCCGGGCATCCCCAGCGTTTTTGACGCGCTAGATTCTTGTCGGCCTTTGGCACGTCCGTATTACGCGACGCCAAGCAGCGTGCGTCGATTCACTCGACGACGGTCCAACCGATAGCAAATCCATCGTTAATAAAATCCTTATCCACACCTTGCCCGTCCCTTTAATCTCCCCATTGACCAGCGACGATCAAACTAAACAGATCCCGTCCCATCCCCACCCGATTTGATCTCCCATCTCGGAGACGTGCATGCGATTCGTGGCCTGATCCCACCGTAGTTAGAGGGCTGTCAAACCCTAGGCAAACGATCAGTTTTGCCGGGGATTTGACAGCGCCTTTTCCGTGGTGGGGCCCAGAAGGCCCAGAAGGCCCAATCGGCAAACAGTTCGCCCCCCATCCCGGAGGCGAATTTTCGTCCCAGCGATTAGCAACCACCGTCCCTTCCCTCTGCGCTGTGGGCTGCTGATATTTTTGGCTGTGGCCCCGGCAGCACCACGAGCTTCCGCGTATTTGGGACGTTGCCTGGCCTGAGGGCAAAAAGCTGAATAGTCATTTGCTAGCTTTAAGCCGATCTGATGTTCATTTTGATTTTTATTATTCTTACACTCCTACAGTATCCTATCACATATTTTTTTGACGTCTGGCTTTTGTTCTGAAATTTTCCAGTTTATTTTGTTGTTGGCTTAAGTTACGAAAATTTTAATTAATTGACCTTTAGAAATTTCCACAGTAACCTGCAAAGTTTGCTTTTAGAAACTTAGAGTGCGGCTTATTCAAACCGGGTTTGAATAAGATTTCCGTTATTCAAATCAAACCGGTTTGATTTGAATACGGGATCCTTATTCAAACCAAACCCGGTTTGAATAAGGATTCCCAACTCAAACCAAACCAAACCGGTTTGAATAATCTGAACAAGGTTTGAATAAGAACCAGTCTCCGAAACAGTTTGTTTTCGGCACCATTTTTGCGTTTTGGCACCAATCCTTTTGTGAATTCACTTGAGGGTGGTTCAGCAGCATTCCTGCCAGGTTTTTGGGGTTAGCGGATCATTTCGAGACCTTTTTCTTTCAGCGCTGCCAAGGTTATCCCGACCATTTGGATGCTTGTGAAAGGTTGTGAATGCCAAGCCTATCGTTGAAAAAGTGCGTAAACCCCGTAAATGATGCCAATTTCATCATTATATTGATCACACAAGGTTTTAGAAGGGATGCCTTGAAATTTTAGCCGATTAGCATCCATCCAATCGATTAACATGCTGATTTGCCTGTTGTTCAAACCAATTCAAACCAACTCAAATCTGGTCGGTTTGGTTTGAATAACGGATCCTTATTCAAACCAAACCGGTTTGATTTGAAAAGCAGATTTTATTCAAACCGCCCTTATTCAAATCAAACCGGTTTGAGTC
>CATQJA010001515.1:0-10262 GCA_958295435.1 Mesorhabditis spiculigera
GGGACCATGACAGTTGAGCAACGACGTTTGAGCAAATCGGGGAAAACGACGTTTGAGCAACTGCGAGTTTTAAGCAAACACGGGAAAACGACATTTGAGCAACTTTCGTAAGAAAAAAAAAGAAAATGCATGTAAAGTAGCCGTTTTCATCGCGTTTTCTTAGTTTTAAAAATACTTTGTGCTAACTAAAGCCTCTCGGGTAATGATTTACCCATGGGAACCCAGAAAAACCCACGTTTACCCGTGGGTACCCGCGAAAACCCACAGATACCCATGTTTTACCCATGGGAACCCGCAACCCGTGTTTACCCATGGGAACCCACGATTTACCCATGGGTACCCATGGGTAAATCTCGGGGGGAGAGAACCCATGGGAACCCATGTTTTACCCATGGGAACCCATGGGTTCCCATTAGTGTTGGACAGCACCCCGAAGAGAGCACCCCGGGGTGCTTTTTTTCCCACCCCGGGGTGCTTTTATTTTCACCCCTGGGGTGCTCTAAAAAAGCACCCCGGGGTGCTCAACATCACCCGGGGTGCCCCAAAAGCACCCCGGGGTGGAAATAAGCACCCCGGCCGAGAGAGGGTGCTCTGGAAAGCACCCCGTCCCCCAGTGGGGTGCTCCAAAAAGCACCCCAGCCCCCCTTGGGGTGCTCCAAAAAGCACCCCGGGGTGCTTTCGGAAGCACCCTAGGGGTGCCTTTTGGGGTGCTCTGTGGGGTGATGTCTGGGGTGCTTTTTGCCAATGACCGCAATATATCAACTAGGCTATTTTGATCGAATCAGGAGATGAACATCATTCGAGCAGTTCGCACAACTCGGCGCCAATTCGATTGCAACTCATTTGGAGGTCGTTTCGTAGTATTTCTTCGAGGTTGTTGAACACGGCGGACGATTTCGAGACGTTTTTTTCTAACCGCGCTAGCAGGCTGGGCAAAGCTGGTAAAGAGCTGAAACTCGTTGGGCAGATAGAACTTTTCGCGCTCTTTCGAATGGTGCCCTTCGCGATCCAGGATTCGCAGTGCAAATTGAGATATGATGGTTTTAGTGCGGAGACAACTTCGACAGGTACACCTTTCGGCACTAAAACGCTCCCCTCTGTCCCCCGACGATTTTGGAGAACGGCAAGTATACCGTTGGAAAGAGCGCTCAAAATGCAACCTTCTAAACCGCTTAAAGCAATTCTATCAAGCTTCTTTAGGCCGCTAGCGCGGTTAGAAAAAACGTCTCGAAATCGTCCGCCGTGTTCAACAACCTCGAAGAAATACTACGAAACGACCTCCAAATGAGTTGCAATCGAATTGGCGCCGAGTTGTGCGAACTGCTCGAAAATGATGTTCATCTCCTGATTCGATCAAAATAGCCTAGTTGATATATTGCGGTCATTGGCAAAAGCACCCCAGACATCACCCCACAGAGCACCCCAAAGGCACCCCTGGGGTGCTTCGAGCACCCCGGGGTGCTTTTTGGAGCACCCCAGGGGGCTGGGGTGCTTTTGGAGCACCCCACTGGGGACGGGTGCTTTCCAGAGCACCCCTCTCGGCCGGGTGCTTTTTTTCCCACCCGGGGTGCTTTTGGGGGCACCCTGGGTGAGTTTAGCACTCCTGGGTGCTTTTTTAGAGCACCCCGGGGTGAAAATAAAAGCACCCCGGGGGTGGGAAAAAAGCACCCCGGGGTGCTCTCTTCGGGGTGCTGTCCAACACTAGTTCCCATGGGTAAAAACGTGCATAGTACTGTCACGATCACATCCTACTTTTCAGAAATTTTCTCGCAAGTTTTCATTTTATTTTGTTTTTCTAACTTTCTCACCGAATAAACTTTTATATCCATAAGAACTGATAAATACTTGGAGTAGGTAAGTTTGCTAAACGTACTATAGGTTTTTAAATGATGATTGACTTCGACGCAACGATGTTTTTCTGATCGATCTAATTTTTTTAGACGTATTGTAGTGCTTATTTATGTCTTTTTCAAGAAGAAATAGGTACTTCACCATCAACTACGCGGGTTTTGTAAGTATACCCTCTGTTTCCTATAATACGTTCGAAATTTCAGGGTACACTTACTTGCTACAAAGAATAGGTTGGATGGTAAGTAGGATTACAACTTTTCTTTCTTTCTTTAGGTACTGAACCTGCATTCGGGCTATCGGTAGCTGCGATGTGTTTTTATGAGGGGATTCGTCTACTATAAAGGCCGTGCAAGGCAAAAACGAAAAGTAAGTATGTTTTTGAGCTCCTTGAGCAGTAAACGGATACTTTCTAGGTTCTATGCCTAATTCACGGACTGCTCTACACGCCCATCGACTGCTTCCAATCGATTAACCGTAGGTTCATCAAAAAAGCAGCAGCCCTGAAGCTATGAAAACGACAAAGCCAAAAAAGGTGGCTATTTTAGTTATTGCCGATGCTCCCGCTTCGATCTACATGAGGGTCACAACTCAGCGTCGGACTGCCAAACAATTGCCTTTTGAAAGCACCACCTTATTAGTGAAAAGCAAAGTAAAATAAAAGTAAAGTGTAAACTACAAGCACCTCCTGTCCAGTAATTTACCCATGGGAACCCACGATCTACCCATGGGTACCCAGAGAAACCCGCGATTTACCCATGGGAACCCACGTCTTACCCATGGGAACCCATGGGTACCCAACGAAACCCGTGATTTACCCATGGGAACCCATGGGTTTCCACGGGTAAATCGTGGGTTTACCCATGGGTAAATCGTGGGTTCCCATGGGTAAATCATTAGCCGAGCTTCTAAAGCCTAAATTATACCCCGGATCGGCCGTGTTTCACAGGGAATGTATTTCTTTCAGCTAATTAGCCTTGAATGTCCTGAAGACCCTAGTTTTTGAAGGTTTTGTGCTTCTGTATGGCCTTTTTTTATCAGAATACGTAAAGAAACAAGTTTATAATATCAGGAAAGCAAACATAGGAATCGAACCTGGGTTTTGACCTGAAAGTTCCAACAAATCGTCAATAAATGACATGTTTTGATTAGTTTTTCTTTTCCAAATGCCATTTTATCAAACATGTGGATGCATCTGAGCTAGAAATGGTACCGAAAAACCAACAATAAAGAGAAAACCGGATAAAACTACCTTTTTGAGTGAATGCAAGTGGCATCAAAAAGGGAACCACGGCGCGAAAGTCGGCCTATCCGGGGTATAATTTAAGCTTTAGAAGACTTTAGTTAGCACAAAGTATTTTTAAAACTAAGAAAAAGCGATGAAAACGGCTATTTTACATGCATTTTCTTTTTTTTCTTACGAAAGTTGCTCAAACGTCGTTTTCCCGTGTTTGCTTAAAAGTCGCAGTTGCTCAAACGTCGTTTTTCCCGATTTGCTCAAACGTCGTTGCTCAACTGTCATGGTCCCCCTCAAAGTGAGCGTCCCAGTAATAACAAAGTTTCTAGAAAGTTTGTTTTTCATAAATTTTAATAGTTTATTTACTTACGTTTAATGATTTATATTTTGTGTTTTTTAATAAATTTATTTTACTGCTCACAATTCCGGCAGGGGATAATCAAAAAGCACATAATCGTGATAAAACATTTTCACCAGCAATTCACGCAGGTACGGAGTTTCTTGGACCATTTTCCGGTACTTTACGACGTCATCAGAATCGTAGGTAGCATGGTAGGACTTCTTTCCAGTAATCTAATAATGGATATATTTTTATCAATTTTGGGGTTCCACCTGCTGCCTTATATCATTTATCACATCTACTGGCACGCTGGCATTCGCAAAATCTTCGAAAACCGACTCCAAGATTGCTCCAATATTTTCATGTGAATATTTGAAGATCTTGTAATCGTTGTAGTGAGCTTGGAGCTCGCAATTCCTAGAACGTACTTGTCGGAGGGCCAAATTACCCACCAATTTTGCGGCGCAAAGTGGGAGTCCTCCACCGTATGTAGGCTGAATTTGACGTCTAATTTTTAGTTTTTGACCCACTAGGGCACGATGCCGGTGTCGGAGATCTTTTTGAGGCTTTTGTACTGATTTTCCATTAGGCAGGTGATATTGTCATCACATTGATAGCAATTTTGGCCTCGCGCGGAACTCCTAAAGATTCGGTTGAATTGTAAGGCATATACAAATTACCTCAAGCATTTGTGCACAAATCCGGAAATGAAGCGCTCTAGCGGGTCTCGAACCAAAACATAATTTATCCACTTTTTATCCTTGAACCGGTTCCGGTCATCGAAACGGTAGTATTCGTTTTTATTCAAGCAAAATCTACAGCAAATATTCTCGGCGTTTCCAATGTACCTTCCATCATAGAGATCTTCCATCATATTAGGCACATTTTTCCGGTATGCTTGATGATCAAAAATATAGCAAAGGATTGCGGTAAGGACGGTGGAGAAATTTTTGAAAATTACACAAGCAGAGATACCGAATTTGGGAGCGACCTAAAAATTTAAAAATTACAGAGAAGGTTTTTCTTACCATTTGTCGACTTATAAAGTTAACAAACGGGCGGACCAAGTTACAAGGTCCATCACGTGGGCAGAATAGTTTTTGATATTTGACGATTTTATGGGATTCGGGGTCGGATACCTAACGTTTTTAGCGATTTTAACTTTTAACGATTTGAACGTTATTACCTGTATATTTTGAACAATGCGAACGTTAGTTTGATTAGCCCTAGGAAGATCTGAATCCCGCTAAAATGTGGTAGCATAGTTTTCGGTTCGTTTTTACCGTCCTTCCGATTAAATCCACCCTCCATTGCACTAGACAGAGCAATAAAAGTAGTGATATCATCAATGCTATAATTGAATTATATCTACAGGGTTAGTATCTACGGGGTATCAAAGTAATTCGAAAAATACCTCTTGGGTAAACTTGTCATCGCCATTAGTCGCATCAGAATTGGAAAAAGAGGAATGACGGATTTTGCCATATGGCAGCGAATCGTGCGTGCATAGTTAATTTGGGTAAACAAACTGTCTATTTGCCCGGCGGGTCATCGAATTGGGAGATCGATTCGGTAGATCTGGGTAGGCTGGCAGAGAGCCTTTAGGAGGTGGGCTTTTGAAAATTCCGGGCTTGAACTGATAATTTTTACATCTTCGTCGAAATGGATAAGAAGAGTAAAATTCACGTCCACACCGGCCGTGCGGACAAGCCTAATATAATCGGGTACGAAAAGTTTTTCTTTTAATTGTAGTCTTCTGTTGAATTTAGTTTAATTGTAGTCTTTTGTAATTGTAGTTTAATTGTTTTTCTTTTAATTGTAGCCGTTGTTAATTTATTCAACAAGATTCATTTCGCACGGTCACGTTCGAATTCCGCTTCTGAGACTCGCCCTTGCCGCTACTCGAATCTGCGGTGGTCGAGACGCGTTTATTCAGCGCTTTTTTAATCTAAATTAAAATGTAGCAATCTAAATTAATATGTAGTCCTCGCTATACCTCAGAATTTGTGTGGTAGTAGACAAGCCCGTTGGCGCCAAAGCTCAACATGGCATTTAGCGAGCAAAAAGAGTACAGATAGAGATTCGATCCGCCAATTAGCTAGAGTCATCAGGTGTGCTTTGGGACAGAATTTCAATTACCTACCACGGGTAGATACCGAAAACTGGTCCACGCGTTCATGTAGAAAATGGTGATGATGAAGAATTGTTTGGCATACTTGAAAAAATGGGAGGTTGGGAGAGGTTCTGGACTGTTAGCGGGGGGGGGGAGGGGAGGAACCATTTTTATTATTTTCTACTCTACGGCCCTACAACGAAATATCAGCCATTTTTATAGCATTTTACTAGTTTTTAAATGTAAAAACAATATAAAAATATGAAATGTTCAAAATTATTTGATTTTTAGTCAAAAATGTATGAAAAACGGCAAAAAAGTAAAAATTTGCGAATTTCCAAAATGTGTTAAAATATTTTTATAACTTTCTTGCAGTGAAAAGCTACTAAAAAACTATTAAACTACATATATCATTAACAGGTGGATGTAGGTGCGAAAAATGAAACGCCTCCCCCCCCCGCTAACAGTCAAGAACCAACATTTTTGCTATTACCTTAATTTCAAGTTTTGTCTCGTGTGAGTGAGCGGCACCTTGGCCCTTTTTGGCGTTGATCGAGAAGATCCAGAGAACAATCTAGAGATTATTGGGATGAACTCACAGAGGTGGCTTATGCAAATGGTAGATAGGCGAAGGGTACCTTACCGCAAAATAGCAACAGCCACAAACTGTCGTGCTCAATGCGTTCAACGGCATATCGATAAAGGTGTTCGGATAATTCATCAGCCCGTCTATCGTAATGTAACGATACGAAAAAACGAAGTAATCGAAGGAGAATCTACAGGTTAATTAGATTGTAACAAATTGTAGAAACTATTTGATACCTGCAACATGGTAAAACATATTGAGAAAGTATGGCTAAGACGGCGGCGATACTGTACGTCGAGATGGCAAATATCAAGGTATTTCTTCTTGTGAATACATTCACGTTGCTAAAACACATCACAACCAATCTAAAAAAAAGTTTAATGGAATGTATAGGGAACCCAGAGAGCGTAAGGTTTCTCAAAAAGTATTCCCACCTATTCACGGCCATCAAAATCTGGCTAAACGACAGTTGATACCAGAAAAACATGAAGAGTGAGGAGATAAATATGGTAAGATTGTCGTTGATGCCTTTTGGGAATATGTATGACTAAGAATCAAGTTTTATCAAAATCAAAGTCTGCGTGGTACCTCGAATAATAAGCTCGGCACAAAATATACTAAATGCAGTGTGAGCATGCCAAAGTCGGCGAGGAGGTTGGAGGCGGCGATGATGTAGATCGGGCTTTTTTGTTGGCAGAATTTGCCTCTGAAGGATTGAATCCTACCTTATATAATTTTGGAGTGTATCTCTGTGTGTGTGTGTGTGTGGATGTCAGGTTCGAGGCCCGATTTGAGGGCCTTCCCGGGTCCAAAATGCCCTGATTCTCCGTCACCCGGGGGAATCGACCCTCCTCTTTCCGATCGCGCTTTCAGAATCCCGATAAAATACAAGTTTACAAAGTTAAAGCCGGTTTTATTGTTTTTTTGGGGGTCCGGGAGGGCTAATTTGCATAATGTGAAAAAATACAAATTTCCTCATTCTTGCGAGTTGCACTCGCGAGTTTGGTCGTCTCTTTGGATCTGCCTCTCGATGCGTTTCCTTCCCCTGCCCCGGGCAGTCCACTTGAGGCATAAAACGGCTGTTTGACGCGTGCTGCCAAGCATCGCATGGCGTGTGGTAAGCGCTTCGCCGTGTTAATCCGACCATCGGAGGTTCGATCCTCGGATATCGTAGTTGTTTTGCTTTTTGCTCGGAAAGTGCGATTCGGAGTAGATTTCCGTGTAGGGACGTTATTATGAAGTTAGTCACTCAAGCCGCGGCCTATAGAATGAAGCTACCCGCTCAAGCCTGCGCCGCAGGCCAAGGAATCAAGCTAACTGCTCAAGCTAGCGCCGCAGACTTTGGAACGACGCTAGCCGCCGAAACTAGCGCCGCAGGCTAAAGGTTCAGGCCGGCCCCTGAAACTAGCGCCGTAGGCTTCGGAAGGAAGTTGCCCGGACAAGCTAGCGCCGCGGGCCCAAGGTCAGAGCTAGCCCTTCAAAATTGCGCCGCGGGATACGGAGGCTCAAGCTTGCTCCGCAGGCTTAAGAATGAAGCTAATATCACAAGCTAGCGCCGCAGGCTTTTAGAACGAAGCCAGCCGCTCAAGCTAGCGCCGCAGGCTTTAGAAAGAAGCTAGCCGCTCAAGCTAGCGCCGCAGGCTTTAGAACGAAGCTAGCCGCTCAAGCTAGCGCCGCAGGCTTTAGAACGAAGCTAGCCGCTCAAGCTAGCGCCGCAGGCTTTAGAACGAAGCTAGCCGCTCAAGCTAGCGCCGCAGGCTTTAGAACGAAGCTAGCCGCTCAAGCTAGCGCCGCAGGCTTTAGAACGAAGCCAGCCGCTCAAGCTAGCGCCGCAGGCTTTAGAAAGAAGCTAGCCGCTCAAGCTAGCGCCGCAGGCTTTAGAACGAAGCTAGCCGCTCAAGCTAGCGCCGCAGGCTTTAGAACGAAGCTAGCCGCTCAAGCTAGCGCCGCAGGCTTTAGAACGAAGCTAGCCGCTCAAGCTGGCGCCGCAGGCTTTAGAACGAAGCTAGCCGCTCAAGCTAGCGCCGCAGGCTTTAGAACGAAGCTAGCCGCTCAAGCTAGCGCCGCAGGCTTTAGAACGAAGCTAGCCGCTCAAGCTAGCGCCGCAGGCTTTAGAACGAAGCCAGCCGCTCAAGCTGGCGCCGCAGGCTTTAGAACGAAGCTAGCCGCTCAAGCTAGCGCCGCAGGCTTTAGAACGAAGCCAGCCGCTGAAGCTGGCGCCGCAGGCTTTAGAACGAAGCAAGCCGCTCAAGCTAGCGCCGCAGGCTTAAGTATGAAGATAACCTCACAAGCTAGCGCCGCAGACTTTAGAAGGAAGCCAGCGGCTCAAGCTAGCGCCGCAGGCTTTAGAACGAAGCCAGCCGCTGAAGCTGGCGCCGCAGGCTTTAGAACGAAGCAAGCCGCTCAAGCTAGCGCCGCAGGCTTTAGAACGAAGCCAGCCGCTCAAGCAGCGCCGCAGGCTTTAGAACGAAGCCAGCCGCTGAAGCTGGCGTCGCAGGCTTTAGAACGAAGCAAGCCGCTCAAGCTAGCGCCGCAGGCTAACGAATAAAACCAACCATTGAAGCTAGCGCCGCAGGCTAAAGAAGGAGTTAAAGGTACACTAAAATCTCGTTCAAAAAGTTCGGTCGCGGTAGAAAATGGGGCTCTCTGCCGCCGCTAAGCCGGCCCCTTCTTATCGCCTCTCCCCCTTCCCCCTTTCCGTCTCTCCCTTGGCCTAGTGGTTCAAGGCGCTGCCCCAAGCTGGCAGTCAGGGTTCGGTTTTGCTCCGCGGCGAGCGCCTACCGTAACCCTGTTTGCTATCCTGCGGACGGTTACCGGCCGGTAACCAAACCAACGAGACTTCAGTGTACCTTTAACCGCTCAAACTTGCGCCGCAGGCTTTATCTCGAAACAAACCGATCAAGGATGCGCCGCAAGCCTAATAAGGACACTAGCAATTTAAGCTTGCGCCGCATGTCAATACCAAGAGGTTTGCATGGGAGATGCGTTATTCTTTCTTCAGGGTAACTTTATGTGGAAGGGCGCTCGATTTATAGGGCCTAGACGGGGTCCAGCGGGGGAGAGTCGCGAAGCGGCTCCTCCCCCGCTGGTTTCTATATTAAAACCATAGTATATGGTTTTCAAATTTAAAAATAAAATATTATGCTCACTTAAAAATCGCAAACAAAACCGATGCGATGGCGAATAGCTCATATGCGACGAGCAGTAAGAAGAAGAGCCCAGCAAGTTGGTAGAGCACAGCCATTTCGAGGTAGAATACGGCTTCCCAAAATGATTTTCGCCGTGTTTAGGAAATGGATTGCTCCTAAATACTGGAATTGGCAATATCGTCAGCAAAAAAATATTATGAACGACCGAGAATTACAAATTTTCTCAGGGGAATTGCTACTTTTCAGTAATTGCAGGGTTGGCGGACAATTCGCTACAGATGATCCGACGATGACCACTAATTATTGCGCGAAGTTTGGTGGAGTTAGCACATGGTATTTTTATTTTTCGGAGATCCGCCAGAAACCATTCGGACCGATGATGGCCCGTTGTCGACTCGGGACACCGGGACCAAATTAGCACCTTTCACAGCCTATACGGTAGTTGAAAGCTCAGAAAACAATAAATTTTAACGTGTTTTTGGAGGTTCAAAGCTTAACGCGAGCAACTGAACAGCGGTAGCCTACATGTTTCGTGGGGGTATTTGCGCATCTTGCAGCTAAAAACCAGGCAAGATCGGAGGGGTCCCCTTGTCGGAAATGACAAAAAAGTGGGCGTATAAAGAGCGGCGGTAACTTGCTCTCCGGCGAAATAATAAGTTCGCGCTGGATAAATTGGGTTAGCCTACAACGAAGCCCAAGCGCGTTCAGCCCAGATTAGGTCAACCCACGAAATTTTCGGGTAGCTAATGTCGTGCGCAGATCGGCGGCTAAATTAGATCGGCGGAATCGAGGAGAATTTGGGGGCAAGTGTATTTTGTATAGTTATTTAACGCAGCTTCGGCTTTTATTCTTACCGAGAAACGAATCTCTAAACAAGATAGACGTGACTTCCAGGCAGATATCGGGTTTTTATTAAATTTGTGGCCCTAAAGAGGGCCGTTGGGTTTGGGGGTTTATTGTAGAAGCTCGACACTTGGAGTTAGATCCTA
>CATQJA010001516.1:0-17376 GCA_958295435.1 Mesorhabditis spiculigera
TAAAACTAGTGACCGGCTCTAACCATGAGTAACCAACCAACCGTTTAAAAGCTTCACCTTTTTACAAAGCGTCTCGGTCACGAGGTTTAAAAACTTCGTAGCGACCCATTCTTTATTACAATGGTTATTTCCCCTTCGGTGGCATATAATGACAACGCTTCTTGATGCACTTCCAGTCGAAGCCACAATCCGAGTCGTACTGGCACCAGCCCGGCTAAAGGGCCTGGGGCCAGGCGTTAGTTCTTGTTTTAATGATAGTAGCCGACCCGAACAACACTTGCGATCGGCCACTTACTCGTTTTAAATTGCGGATCGGCTCTGAATCATGCTCAACCTGGCGGCCCTGGCGTTTCTATAACGTAACCAATTACTGTAAGACGATGTCGGGATAAAATAAAGAAACACTGAAAGGAAAGAGCCAAAAAAACATACGAGAACCGGTCCATCGTCAACAAAATCGCCTGTGCGCTTTTTGAAGATGTCACGTTTCTAAAACAACCTAAATTTAAATGGAAATGATCGAATAGCATGATCACTAGTTATGTCACCACTAACCACACGCCTATCGCAATCGCCGTCGTGACGACATACGGCCGCCCAGCTTACCGTGGCCAGCGCCAGCAGCAGGAAGGCGTAACGCATTTTTTTCCACGCTTCAAGCTGTGGCGCCACTTTTTGAAGGAGTATTCGTTTTGCATAAAATTTGCAAAATGGCCTTTGACTTTTGGACAAAGAAATTACTTACCCCAACCAGCCAATTGCTTTTTTTGGGTTTCTGGAGAGACCTAGGTAATTTTAAACGGAAATTTGCATTCACAACTTGGTGCAAGATGTCTCACCTCGCATAAACCCTTCTTGTTGCTTTTCAGGGATCAAGGGATCTTCACACCTGATTGGCGGTATGTCTTTGTCGGAAGAAAAAAAAGCGATGCGGCGCTTTTTGGAATTCGTTGAATCAATCAGCAGGAGAAACTAAGAATCGCGCAAAAGTTCGTAGTGCCCAACAGCATAGATCCTTCATGCGGCTCGAAGTAATATTTCTGATCTTTCCTGTATTCCTGCAGGCCCAGGAGCAAAAATCGGATAATGAGGCGATAACAGCCCTGAAGAAAGTGATCTTAGAATTAGCTTTAAAATTTCTACTTTAGGCGGTGCCAGGGATTAGTGACGATCAGTTGGCCCACTTCGACAAGTGTTTGAGCCTGATGTGCCAAGATGAATGTGAGCCCGAAAAGCTGGAGGGCTGTTTGAAAGAAGCGGCAAGTTATTAGCGGTGCTCTCGCTCTCTCTCTCTCTCTCTCACTCTCTCTCTCTCCCGGTAATAACTCCAAATTTAGTTATCCAACAACGTTCCGGTCCGTCATCTTAAATGGTCGTTCCTGGGCGGCATAGTGAAAACCTTCACTTTCATTGCAAAGGTATCGGATCTGCACAATGATTTTTTTTATTACTAGTTAGTTTCAGCATCAGAAAGAGATAATTGCCATCGCTTCAGTCATCGCGGCCGCTGTTCAAACTATCATAACTTGAATTCGAATAAAGAGTTTTGTTTGTCAGTTTTTATATTTTTTTCTGGAGGTATTCTACTGCCAGAGATACTTGAATTTTGGTTCCTCGTTGGACCGCGACCGTATCTCATCCAAAATTCGATACCAACCAATTCCTTGCACGTCTTTTGCGGCTTCTTCTGAAGCTTTCGAAAGCATGGCTCCACCCCAAAAATCAAAAACTTCACCGTCCTCAAACCTCCCTTCAAGCTTCAAAGGTCAGACAGCTCTAAAGCGAATCATTCATCGAAGCGGTCGCCAAATGCGGTTCGCGATAATCCTCCTACTATTACCTGCCGTGCTACTCCTACAACTCGGGACATGGACGGAGACGGAGGAGGGCAAACTAATCGAAGTCTTCAAGGAGGTCAAGCTACCGTTTTCTCACAATTTTCCGCTGTCTTTAGGCGATCCCAATCCTGACCAATCAGCAGATCAAAGCCATACTGATCTGCCTAAAACGCGAGTGTGCCGTCTCCTGCGGAGAATCCCGTTTCCGGCATTGTGTACTGACAACCATCAAGGTGACGAGGATACTGAGTGCTATGGATACAACGTTAATTTCAGACCGATCCCAGGATGGCTCGAATAAAGGCCGCAGCTAAAAGTGATGGCTGGGACCGGCTGATGAGGTTCCTCGGTGTGTACTGGGACTAAAACTAATCGCCGGGAATAAATGTTATGAAAGTACGGATTTTCTCGAATTTGACGCTTAAATGGATAAGGTGTATAAAAACTTGCAAATTACTTGATTTTACTGGTGATGATGATTTTTCTGGCGTGCACGTTGCGTGTCACCTGGTTTCGCTTCCGCTTTTCCCTTAACTGCAGGAATTCTGGAGCCACGACATCTTACACGCCTCCCGTGCGGCATACCTTTGGCGGCTTCCAATAAAGAAAAACGCTTCCGAAAACGGAATACATCGTTTCGAGTCGTAGATCGGAAGAAAGTCTCAAAACAGGCTTAAAATTTTGTAGCGGCACGCCTGGGCCATGCTAGTACTAATATTATTTCTGGTGCCTCATGTGTTCCGGCTGGCTAAGGCTGACTTGACCATGGAGCAAAAATTAGCCGCGTTGAAAAAAGTAAATCACATTCTTGTCGCCAGTGATTTCAAGCGTTTCAAGATCGCCCCGGCATCACCGATCCGCAATTGCTCTTCCTTGCTGACTGCTTGGAAAAGAAATGTTCAGATGCTTGTCACGTTAGCCTGGTTGAGGGCTGCTTGAAAGATGCCGTAAGAAAAGCGTGATCCCTAGTTTTTCGCAAAATACAAAATTCTAGCTAGCCTCCCAACCACGCCAGCTAAAATTCAGCACTGGCTTTGGGCTCGACGCTATTGGGGAGAGGATCCAGTTTCTTTGGGAGGTTCGTGGCCCTTCGTTTCGATAAATGCCATTTTTAGCACAAGGTCGATATCATCAAGGCGGCTTTTCTGCTAGGCTGAAAAAGGATGAGATTTCGTCGAATAAATGATTTTCAGAATATTTTAAAGGTGTCCAAAAACACGTTGCAAGAATAGCTATGCCTCTGGTTGATTAGAGTATCAGATACTAAAAAGCCACATCTCGAACTAGAGAACTCCGCATTAGAACGTCGATTGCTAGCCTGTCGATTGCTTATCGAACAGCCTTTCTGCAGTTGGACTCGATTGCTCATTCAACAAGGTCATCCCAAACATTTTGCAGCTTTTGTCGCGGCAGGCCTTTCGCGGCTTCCGCTAAAGCGAAGTTTGGCCAAAAGTCGAATACATTGTTCCTGATCAAAGATCAGTGGACCGTCTCAAAAGCCGCAGAAATTTGCCAAAAGCAGGTCAGGTATTCCCGGACCATGCGGACCGTAATATTGCTTCTCTTGGTTTCTGCTTTCTTACTTGTGGGCGCGGACATGACCCGCGAGGCGAAACTTGCTGTTTTCAAAAAAGTAATCTCATTTTTGCACCTTGACGCTACTCCAGCTTTAGGCCGCGCCAGGGCTCACCGACACGCAGATAGTGTTTGTTGAAAAGTGTGTTGAGGTGAAGTGCGCGAGTCGTTGCTTTCCTGACGATATCGAAAAGTGTTTGAAGGACGGGGTAGGAAACGTGATTTTTGGGTTTGAGCAAGCACAAAGTTATAGTTAGCCTCTCCGTCCAGCCGCTGAATTCGTGTCGTGCCGCTTGATGTGAAGCTTTGAATAAATGTGCTAAACGGCGGTTTTCGTGAAGTCATGCAACGCAATCGGGTTGGAAGATTCGTAGATTACAGGATGCCCCCAAAAAAAAGGGGCCCCCTGGCGGTCCGGAGAAAGCTCGGATCGTGATGAATTTTACACCATTCGAAAGCCCTTCAAACGGCGAGAAAACAAGCGCTTTTAATTTTACAAAATTTTTTAGCCCACGCTCAATCTGTCACGATTTTTTTTAAAGGCGTAAAATCAGTGTTGCGCTGTTAGCTTTAGCAAGCAATTTAAATGCAGATTTGCAAAAATCTTGATGGATTTTGATATTAAAATTCGTCAATTACAATGTCTATGCTGCAAAACAAAAACTGCTTGTTTTGTCGCCTTTCCGAAAGCTTTCGATAGATACCTAAATCGTCAAAATCGGACGCTTCTGCGGTCCTCTAGAGGGGATAGATTTTTGGAACACCCGGTGCTTCTTCATTTTCAAGCACGGTTTTTATTAAAAACCTTCCATACTAAAAAAATTCTTCGCACGGAGATCAGGGTATAGAGAGTCCGCAGAAACTAGACCAGCCGACGGAGGGTCCAAGCTTTTCTCCACCATGATGCAAAGGTTTATGCAAAGTGTGGTCGAAAAGTGGAGTGACCCCCTCCAAAAACACGTGCAGAACTGGGGCCCTCGAACCCGACGAACATTGGACCGACACATTGGGCAATAAAGGTGAGTATAAAACTCGCACCGGCTTCGGAAGTCGGTCTAATATGATAATTTTTGCAGATTTTAGAAAACAGCGATCATCATGCTTGACGATTATTTTACCATCTTCACCGCCAGCCTCCTCGGCATCTTGCAGTCGACAACATTTTTTGGCTTTGATCTCTTGGCATTTGTGTCCGAGCCGATCACTCATTCCGTGCATGTCCGATGTCCGGATTGTATCGTGGAATTTGCTGGATATTACGGGTAGGGATTGTGACGTTGTAAATCGCATTTCCTCTTTTAGCCAAAGCGTCATCTATTTTGTGTACACCCTAGCGAACTTGATTGTCCCCTGCTTCTTGCACAAACTCGGAATCCGCGGCAACCTGATGGCTGGTGCCTTTTGCTTCATGTTATTCTGCATGTCGTTCTTCCAATTGAGGAATTACACCTATTTCCCAGCTTGCTTATCAGCGGGATTTGCATTTGCGTGTAGGTCGACGTTTTTCGATATCTGGAGTTACGTATTTTAGTTTATTACTGCGGCGCTGGAGCCTATTCGGCCAAGCACTCCACGGAAATCACGATCTCACGCAACCAGTCTTTGACCTGGATGTTTTCCGCTGTTGGGTATGGAAAAATTTCCTCAAAATGCTAGGTTTCAGACTCGCCCTTTGCGGAGTCTTCATCATGATCTCCTCCGAGTTGACGGCTATGCAAATCGCGGCTTTAGAAGGGACGAATGCCACCATTATCGTAAGCCTCGGCATCATGAGCTTCAAAAACTAAATTTAGGAAACCTCATTCCGCGACTATTCTGACTACGAAATTCGAATTCTGGCCATCGGAACGGTCGTGATCTCTTGTGTCGCTATGACTCAGTTTTTACAATCCCGGTCCGGCCGATCAAAGATTCTCTTTACGAGAAGACCGAACATGTCGACACCGTTAGAGATCAGCTGCGTGAGTTTATAGACAAACCCCTGATTTTCGAGTATCGTCGCTTCAACCAGCTTTTCAGGAATGGTGCTCTGGGCATTCCGGCAGAAAGGCCTCTTGAAAATGGCACCCTTCTTCCTGTTCACCGGATTTTTCACGATCTTCTGGTTGTCCATCTACACAACAACGCTTTCATTCACTCAATCATTGGCCGTCTATAAAAATTTGGTGGCATACTACTGCCTAGCGATCACTTTTGGCGAAGTGATCGGTAAGACTTCCGCGGTATCGCCCTAGCCTCTTTTAGTCGGTGTGCTGATGAGCTACCTCAACAAACGAATCAAAGATTTCGGGCTGGTGCCGGCGATGAGCATGGTGATTTCGATGTACTCGCTGGCGTCGGTTCTGATTGTTCTCTACACTCCGGCCGATTCGAGTATCAGGCCTACGAGCGAATTGTCGTTTTGCGAGCCGAGGTAAACGCAGAATGCCCCGGGTAGCGCTTTTCCCTAGCTTTTGGATGGCCCTCATCATCGGTGTGATCAACGGCATGGTGGACGGGTCGATGAACAACGTACGAATCACGACTGCTGCTCGGGCTGTACCTTCACAGCCAGCTATCGCATTTTGCATCACAAAGTTTTATCAGGTTTTGAATTCCTGCAGCTTTAAAGGCGTTCTTTTTAGGCGCTCGCCTCTACCTTCTTTTATTATCTCTGTTCAGTCTTGGATACTTACCAAATTGTTGCGCTGATGACGTTCACCTTATTGATCGGTACGGATCTTAGGTTTAGGCTTACAAGGAGTGGTTTTTGAGTGGCATTGGCAAATCCCGTCGCGAGCTAGTTCATTCGATAGAGAATTAAATTCTGAACAACCTCCCGGTGTTCATTTTTGCAAAATGGCTCTCCCGGATTTTATAAAATTAAAAAACTAAAAATTGAATTTTAGGTACCTTGTCTGGCGCGGCCAGCCTACTGGAACGCCACTAGGGCATGAGCTCTCTCCGCCTACCCCCTCACCATGGGACGTGGCCTAGGGGTTAAGGCATACGCCTTCAAAATCTTTTTGGATCTTTGTGGAAAGTTCGGTTCCCTGGTAGAAAATTTGTTTTGCTTTTTGTTCATAAAAACGTTTGCAGACGCTTTGATAAGTTAATTGATTTAAATAATACTTATTACAACGTTGGCTGCTCCGCGCGTATTGAGGAAAATTTACAACAGAAAACGAATATTATGGTCCAGGTTAGTGTGAGTCCTCTCAATTGGAAGTAGAGCGTGTTTAAAAATACTGGGGCCACTTATAATACAAAAAGCAAAACAAATTACATCTACAAGAACCGAACCTGCAAAAGATGGAAAAATAAATTTTGGAAGACAGCCGCGTTAGCCACTGCGCCACTTCCGACGGTGACGGGGGGCGCGCTGAAGGCCTTTTCCCCTAGAGCTGGCACGGCATGATTTTGATGCGGCGAACCGACAGTTGGCCAAAATTCCATTTAAAGTTTTTAATTTTATAAAATCAGGGAAGGGCGTTTTGCAAAAATGAACACCGGGAGGTAGTTCAGAATTCAATTCTCTATCGAATGAGCTAGGTCGCGAAGGGATTTGCCAATGACACTCAAAAACCACTCCTTGTTAGGCTTAGGCTTAGGTTGGGCTTCGTTTCTAAGTATAGGCATCTTGGTTTTTCACCTACTTTTTGAGCAATACTACACTTCCGCTTCAGGTTTAATCGGCTTCATCTCACTTCTCAAAGATCTCCGACGGATACACGACGCCGAAAAGCTGCCCGAAAAGAAATTGAGAATATGAAAATCCGTCGACTGTCATAAAATTCTTTTCCAGCTGGTGTTTACGGCGATACACCGGATCGGTTCAGAATTTTGCAGAGAATTCACCGGACATTCACCGGATGTTAGGAGGGTGCACAGGTTTATGTAGATTTATTCTGGGTGTTGACCCATTGCACTACCGAAAAAGGGTGAGAGTGGGGTTGAATGATCTTGCTGGTATATTGATTTACCAGCTGTTTGTCTGCCTTTCACGTGGACGAATCGCAGGTTCAATTTTTATTCAGCGGATAATTTACACTTACACTTAGAGTTTTGGGTTATTTAGGATTTCGGGGGACGAATTTTTTCCTGGCGGCCCCGGTTGACATAGTAATCAAATATAAAGTGGTTTACGTTGTCTTTAGTAAATTTTAGCTGCATTTAAAGCAGAAAAACCTTGAAAAAGTCAGAAAAATGTTTGAATAAGTCGAAAATTTGGTCTTTTTGGGACCTCCCCCCGCCAATCCTAAAGGTTCTATAGGATTTTTCTACCTAAAATTAAATTTTTTAATTAAAATGTGTGTAGATTTTAAGCTCAGGAATAGTTAAAAACATTTTCGAAACACATCGGCTATTTCTAAAAGAATTCGGGCCTGTGCCGAAACAAATTTGGTCCCCCCCCCTCCCCGGAAATACTTTCTCCGCCTGGAAATCCTAAAGAACACAGGTTTGTAAACCAGCACGTTATATCGTTCTTGGTCTTTCGCACCTCTCCTAAAAATTTCAGTCCGATGGGAGATAAGGCGGCCAAATGCCGAGGGTTTCTTTTTTATGCGACACCCTGTAGCTCACCCAAACCGAGGTCCAAGTGCCCAAAAGTTCTCTCCAAAGTCACGCCAAGGTTTATGCAAAGTGCGGTCGAAAAGTGGAGTCACCCCCCTCAAAAAATGCGTGCAGAGCCGGGGCGCCCGAACTCGACGAACTTCACATTGCAATATTGGGCAATAGAGGTGGGTATAAAGCTTGTGCCACACTTCGATTGCCGGGTTTAACAATTTTTTTTTGCCGACCTCTCTGGTTGATTTATTCAGATTGATGTTGTAAAATAAACTCACAGCTTCAGGGGTAAAAACGATGATCAAGATGCTAGGCGACAATTTCACAATCTTCACCGCCTGTCTCCTTGGCGTCCTGCAGTCCTCCACGTTTTTCGGGTTCGATCTCCTGGCGTTTGTGGCGGAGCCGATCACGCATTCCGTCCATGTTAGATGCCCGGATTGTATTGTGGAGTTCGCCGGATATTATGGGTTGGTATTATAGGTTAGAGTGCAGTTTACCCCCCAGCTGGCACCCCAAGTTTTCTATCTCGGTTCCCTGTTCATCAACAGGTGTGTACAGGATAGCAAAATGTTCGCCTTGCACTGGCGAGTATTATGGCATACTTTACGCGCCTGTAGATGAACAGGGAGCCGAGACGATAGGTGCTGTCGGTTGGGGCGGGCGTAAACTGCACTCAAGCCGCATTAGAGAACAGTAATCTCAGTCTCCTTTAGCCAAAGCGTCGTCTATTTCGTGTACACCCTGGCGAACCTGATCGTCCCCTGCTTTCTCCACAAACTTGGGGTCCGCGGCAACCTACTCGCCGGCGCGTTTTGCTTCTTACTCTTCTGCCTGTCCTTCTTCCAATTGAGCAACTACACCTATTTCCCAGCCTGCTTTGCGGCGGGCTTTGGATTTGCATGTAGGTGCCAAGCTTCAAGATCTGATCCTGATCCCCTTTAGTCTATTACTGCGGCGCCGGAGTGTATTCGTCGAAGCACTCGACCGCGGTTACCATCTCGCGAAACCAGTCCCTGACATGGATGTGTGCCGCCATCGGGTAAAGCTAAATTCGCGACACAGAGGAACGTTTCTCTAGGCTTTCCCTTTGCGGCGTCTACATCTTGATCTCTTCCGAAATCACAGCTATGCAAATGGCTGCGCTGGAGCAAACAAATCTCACGATTATCGTAAGCTTATTTGTTTCTGGACGGTTAGTGGGGGCACCAAATTTTTCCCTATGATACTCTATAACAAAATATTTACCATTTTTATAGCATTTACATAGTTCGTAGATAGAAAACAATATATAAAAGATAGAAATTTTCGAAATTTTTTGATTTTTTGACCAAAAAGATCAACATTTTCAAATTTTCGAAATGTTTACAAATATTTTTGGTTTTTATATATCAAAACAATAAGAAAAAGATACCAATAATTTCCGACAATTTTGACTTTCAGGTCAAAGCGTATAAAAAATGGCCAAAAAGGATCAAATTTAAAAAATATTTTTTAACCTTCTAGCAATCAAAAACTACTAAAAACACTATAAAAATTGATTATATAACAGAAACAGTTATAGGTGGAAGAACAGAAAGTGGTTTCCGCCCACAAAATCCCCCGCCCCCCCCCCCCGCTAACAGTCCAGAGGCCTTATCCACAGTCAGGGGCGTAGCCAGAAAAAAATTTCGGGCGGGGCCCCCAAAAAATTTTTCCGAAAAACTCAAAACATTGCCAAAAAAACAGCGCCGCAGGCAAAAATTTTTGAAAAAAAGGTTGCATAGCCGTACAAATAGCCGTAAAAATGTGAAAAAAAAATAGCGCCGCAGGCAGCAAAATTTTTGAGAAAATCAAAATCATAAGGGTCCCCCCTTATGAAATTTTCGGGCCCCGGCCGATTTCGGGGGCCCGGGCCCCCGGGGCCTGTATTACGCTACGTCCCTGTCCACAGTGTTATTATGAAAGTCATAGGCTACGTGGAGGGAAGACGATTGGTTGAACGGGTTTAGAAATAAATTTTAGGAGACAACCTATCGCGATTATTCTGACTACGAAATCCGAATTCTGGCGATCGGGACGGTGGGAGTCTCGTGCCTGGCGATGACTCTAGCTTTTACCATTCCTATTCGGCCGATCAAGGATTCTCTCTATGAGAAGACCAACCACGTCAATACCATCAGGGATCAACTAAGTAGATTTTATAGCAAAAATCCGAATTTTCAAGCCAATAAGCCACAACCTCCATTGCAGATATGGTTATGTGGGCAATCCGGCAGAAGGGTCTTCTGAAAATGGCTCCCTTCTACCTGTTCACAGGCTTCTTCACAATCTTCTGGCTGTCCATCTACACGACGGCCATCTCATTCACCGAATCCCTCGCCGTCTATAAGAATTTGGCGGCTTATTACTGCATGGCGGTCATGTTTGGTGAAGTCGTTGGTGAGGGTTACTTAAGGGAAGTATCCCCCCTTTTAGTCGGTGTGCTGATGAGCTACCTCAACAAACGAATCAAAGATTTCGGGCTGGTGCCGGCGATGTGCATGGTGATTTCAATGTACTCGCTGGCGTCGGTTCTGATTATCCTCTACACTCCGGCTGAATCTAGTATCAGGCCTACGAGTGAATTGTCGTTTTGCGAGCCGAGGTAGGCATGGAAAAGAGTGGATACTCGCGTCAGAAACGCCCACTGGAAGTTCCAGAGGTTAAGAGTGTCAGCATCCCTCGCCCCCAGCCGACCCCCAACTACCGTATCTCGCCTCCCTGTTCATCGACAGGTGTGTAAGGTATACCAAAATACTCGCCAGAGCAAGACGAACATTTTTGTATACTTTACACACATATAGATGAACAGGGAGCCGAGATACAATAGTTGGATCCCGGCTGGGGGTAAACTGCACTCCAGCCGTTCTAGAGAGCAATTCTTAGCTACTGGGTCGCGTTGCTAATCGGCGTCTTCCTCGGGGTGGTCGACGGAGCGATGAATAATGTCCGAATAACTGCAGCGGCCCGAGCTGTCCCTTCCCAGCCAGCCATCGCATTTTGCATCACAAAATTTTATCAGGTAAAGGTGAAGAACGTTTTTCTCTCTCAGTTTTTCTCATTGTGATGCCATATAAGCATTCCTATTTTAGGCGCTCGCCTCCACCATTTTCTACTATCTCTGCTCGGTTTTGGACGCGTACCAAATCGTCGCATTAATGACGTTCACTCTACTGGCGGGTGCGTAAACAGCTGGGCTGCCGAAATTTTTTACCTTTCAATTTCTAAATTCCTGTTTTAGGCCTCATCGGCTTCATCTCGTTGCTCAAAGACCTGCGCGGTGTGCACGACGCCGAAAAGCTGCCGGAAAAGAAAATCAGAATATGAAACGATTTTAAAGATAAAAATGTATTCCCCTCGCTCACTCCCAGTCCCCAAGTAAAAAGCTGCACGAGTCTGATGCCAAAAAAATTTATGAGCTTCTACAAATCATAGTTTTTGGCTGTCAAATTCTGTGATGCAGTTTATCCTCAAGTTCCGCATCCCGATGCTCGGGTTTATGTAAATCAGGGCATAAATATGGAGCAACCGTGCCAAAAACAGTTGAACTCGAGGACACACAAAAGCTGCATACCTTGAGCGAAACTTTTTAGCGGGTAAAGTGAGTTGATCAATCGAGTTTCGGGGCTCTTAGTTCCTGACACTGATTCATACATATTAGGTTGGGCGGAAAGTTCGCACAATGGAACTTTGCAAATTTTTCTCTAAAGATTTCGTGGGCAGATGACAGTGCTTTTTTTTCTATCTACCTGTTGAGCTCAATAGTATGCATGATCAAATATACCAGTTTTTTGCCCTATTGGATTTTATTATTTTTGCGCTTCTATCGGAGGCGGCTCAAATTTTAGACACTGACATCTTTTAGAAGCGCTGTAAAGTTACCTTATTAGGAACGATCCACTACCAAGATAATAACTTTTAGCTTTAAATGTCGAAAAATGCAAGAAAGCAGCTCGAAGCTATTTTGCCAACGGCGGGCCGAAGCCATTTCGCATTTCCATGTAACTCAAACCGAAAAAATTCTAAAAAACCCCGCAGGATTCCGGCCCGCATGTTGAATAGAGTACTTCATTGTGCACACTCCTCTCGCTGAAAAATTTTATTTCGGAACCGTTTCCTGGAACAGAAATATGAAAGAATGAAAAATATTGCAAAAACCTTCGGTCCAACCTGATACCTTGACACTTTAGAGCTACGAAAGCGACATGAACGAGGATAATTTCACGATCTTGGCTGCATGCCTCCTTGGAATGCTGCAATTCGCGATATTCTTTGGATTCGATCTGCTGGCCTATGTATCCGAGCCGATCACGCACTCCATCCATGTCCGATGCCCGGGCTGTATTGTCGATTTTGCAGGGTATTACGGGTAAGGCAAGTTCAGGCAGCAAATCAGTACCCATGATCTTACAGCCAAGGTGTCATCTACTTCGTCTATGCTCTCGCAAACCTAATCGTCCCCTGTTTTCTGCACAAGCTCGGATTTCGCGGAAATCTGATGATCGGAGCGACATGTTTCTGCTCTTCTCCATGTCTTTCTACCATCTCCGAAACTACACCTATTTCCCGACATGTGCATTCGCTGGCTTTGCGTTTGCTTGTCAGTTTTTGTGTCGTTGTTGAGGACCGCCTTTTGCCAAAAAGTCGGTAAGATTTTTTTAGTCTATTACTGCGGAGCCGGAGCTTACGCGGCCAAGATTTCGTCAGCGACTACGATCTCCAGGAACCAAGCCTTGACCTGCACATTTTCAGCGATCGGGTATTCCAAAGATTAAAAGGCCGTCCGCGAGCCAACCGAACAAACCCCAATATGGCTTGGCACAGTTTTTTTCGACCCCGTTTTTTCGACGGCATCGGAAAGAGCATGGTCGAATTGGTAGGGCTGCATAGTTTTGAAAGTTTAAAAAGTTAATTTTTAGTGTTTAAATGGGCCTCAAAGTGGCCGACCCCGAAAAAATATCTCGAAAACTACTGAACCAAATTCGCTGAAAATTTGTGACAATGCCTAATTTGGGATGGGGATCATTTCTTTAATACATCGTGAAGCACGAAAATGAGCGGAACATAGAAATACAGCGTACCCGAAACAGTAATTTTGGATTTTCTATTTTACGGGTTTCCGAGGGTAACTTCTTTTTACTATAGAAAGATGCGCCAGGAAATTCTGCATTGAATGATGTATTTTTCATTTTACCCTCCGGTTCCCTAGTTCCGCTGTAAAGCATTTACTGCGCGCAAAACAGACCCCAGACTAGGCCAAAATCGTCAAAAATGGCAGATTTCTAAATTGAAAACATCAAATCGTATCTAGAGAATGAGCTGAATCGATTGCAAAAAAGAGCAAAAAGAAATAATGTTTTTGAAGTGGGGCTGGGATTGAACTCGCGCGACCCCTGGATTGGTAGGCGAGCACTCATGCAATCCACCACGGCCCCAGAGAGGGCTTCCAGGCGAAGGGTCCGAGTTCGATTCCTCCCGGATCTCAGCCCATATTTAGAAGCCGAATTTCTTTTTGCTCTTTTTTGCAATCGATTCAGCACATTCTCTAGATACGATTTGATGTTTTCAATTTAAAAATCTGCCAGTTTTGAGGGTTTTGGCCTAGTCCGGAGGATGTTTTGCGCGCAGTAAATGCTTTATAGCGGAACTAGGGAACCGGAGGGTAAAATGAAAAATACATCATTCAATGCAGAATTTCCTGGCGCATCTTTCTATAGTAAAAAGAAGTTACCCTCGGAAACCCGTAAAATAGAAAATCCAAAATTACTGTTTCGGGTACGCTGTATTTCTATGTTCCGCTCATTTTCGTGCTTCACGATGTATTAAAGAAATGATCCCCATCCCAAATTAGGCATTGTCACAAATTTTCAGCGAATTTGGTTCAGTAGTTTTCGAGATATTTTTTCGGGGTCGGCCACTTTGAGGCCCATTTAAACACTAAAAATTAACTTTTTAAACTTTCAAAACTATGCAGCCCTACCAATTCGACCATGCTCTTTCCGATGCCGTCGAAAAAACGGGGTTGAAAAAAACTGTGCCAAGCATTGTTCGGGTCTCTCGCAAACGGCCTTTTAAATGACAATTAAGCTTTTAGCCTTGGATTTTGCGGCGTTTTCATCCTAATCTCCTCCGAGTTTACGGTTATGCAAAACACGGGAGTTCACGCCGCGAATCTCAGTATTATTGTAAGACAGCAAGAACAAGAACTTTAGCAAACTTTCAGAAAGATTCCTATCGTGACTATTCCGACTACGAGATTCGGATTCTGGCTATTGGCACCGTCGCGGTTTCATGCGTCGCTATAGCCCTGGCGTTTTTTATTCCCATTCGGCTGATCAAAGATTCTCTTTATGAGAAGACCGAACATGTCGATACGGTCGGGGATCAGCTGAGTACGCCCAAATAGGTTATTTACGAAAAAATTTGCGTCCTCAGGGATGGTACTGTGGGCAATTCGGCAAAAGGGCCTGCTGAAAATGGCACCATTTTTCATCTTCACCGGCTTCTTCACAACCTTCTGGCTGTCGATCTACACGACAACCCTGTCTTTCACGGCCTCTTTGGCCGTCTACAATAGTTTGGTCGCATATTATTGTATTGCAATCACGATCGGCGAGGTAATTGGTAAGCACTCTAGTATCGTGAACCCGTTTTCAAAACACGCCCATTATCTACCTCTTCTAGTGGGCTCCTTCATGAGCTTGATGAACAAGCGGATAAATGACTTTGGATTGGTACCAGCCATGAGCATGGTGATCTCGATGTACGCGCTGACGTCGATCCTAATCGTGCTCTACACTCCGGCCGAATCGAGCATCAGGCCGACGAAACAATTGTCATTTGTTGAGCCGAGGTATGTTATAAGATCACACACACTAGTGCGACTCTTAGCTTCTGGATGGCGCTTCTGATCGGTATTATCAACGGTATGGTTGATGGAGCAATGAATAATGTACGAGTCACGACAGCGGCTCGGGCTGCACCTTCACAACCAGCCATCGCGTTTTGTATCACAAAGTTTTACCAGGTAATTCCGATAGTTGCAATTAGATTGTATTTATTGCTCTAGGCGCTCGCATCAATGATTTTCTTCTTCCTCTGCTCAAAACTTGATGCGCACAAAATTATCGCGCTTATGAGCTGCACCTTGTTGGCTGGTTGGTGATGTCAATTTCCGTAAAAATATACTAACTTTGCTGCTTTAGGCCTCATCGGCTTCATCTCCTTCCTCAAAGATCTGCGACGAGTGCAAGATGCCCAGATTTCACCATTGAAGAAGTTGAGAATCAGCTTAAAAGAATAAATCATCATTTTCCCTTGACTTTCATACTGCTCACGGAACGAGGACACAACTTTGCAGAATTTTTTTCCGGGCATTCACCGACTGTTACCAGGTACCAGGAGGTACAGGCTTATGCAGATTTTTTTACCGGGCATTGACCCATTGCACAACGACAAAAAGTGGTTAAGCAAGGTCGATGTTCGTCCTAGCCGGGTGATTGCCTGAATTTCACGTGGACTGACCGAAAGTCTACTTTGTTTAGCTCTTAACTTTTTCTATTGATTATTGATGCTTGGCCTTGAGGAAGTACCATGATTCCCTGCCTCTTGTTTTCACACGCGCATTCATTAACTTCAATGTTAATGCCGTTCCAACAACGATTTTTAGGCTTTGGACAATAAGTTTTAGGCATGAAAGAAGACAAGTTCCAAATCTGGGCCGCCAGCCTCCTTGGGCTCTTGCAGTGCACCTCATTTTTTGGCTTCGACATGCTCACCTTCGTCTCGGAGTCAATTGCGCACTCCGTGCATGAGCGCTGCCCGGATTGTATTGTGGAGTTTGCCGGATACTATGGGTATTAACAGGGCTGCAAGAGCAGGCACGATTAAAGGGATGCCGACGGCATAGTCAATCGGTTACGCGCTTGAAAGAAAATGTCTCTGCGCCTCTCCCCGGGGCGCGCTCTCTTCTGTTGGCTACTTGCCAATTTGTTGATGAGGGGGGATCGACACATGCCGTCGGCAGCCCTTTAATTATCGCTGTTAAAGCCAAGATCCAAAATCATGTAAACACACCCTTTCAGGCAGAGCGTCATCTACTTCGTGTACACCTTCGCCAACCTGATCGTCCCCTGCTTTCTCAACCAGCTCGGGATTCGCGGAAACTTCTTGGCCGGTGCGCTGTGCTTCCTGGCATATTGCCTGACGTTTTTCCACCTCCGGAATTACCTCCTACTTCCGGGCTGCTTATTCGCCGGGCTTGCGTTTGCTTGTAGGCTCAATTTCTTTTGAAAAACTCAATATTTCAAGTCTTTTACTGCGGGTCGGGGGCTTATTCTGGGAAGCACTCTACTGACACAACAGTTTCGAGGAATCAATCTGTTACTTGGATGTTTGCAGCGACCGGGCATGATCCACAATCTCGTATCGTGACTAGAGAGATTTTTAGCATTTTCGCCATCGTTTTCTACGCAACGTTCTCAGCCGGACTCTCTGTCGTCGAACCAAATGCGTCACAAATTGTCTGGACCAAACGGTCTGGTTTTCGAGTGACCAAAACCTAAATTTCAGGTCACCTCAAGCTACCGCATCTATTCCGAATTTGAGGTCCCTGTCCTAACGGTCGGTTCTTGCGGCATCTCCGCAATTGCCCTCGTTCGCGCCTATTTCATGCCAATCCGTGAAATCAAAGATTCTCTGTTTGAGAAGACGAACCATGTCAAAACCGTCCGGGAGCAACTGGGTAATAGGAAATGCTACCTAAAACGCTCCTAAAATTTAGGCCAGGTTACCTGGGCCTTAAAAGAGCCTGGCCTGCTGAAGGTGTGCCCGTTTTTCCTGTTTACCGGCTTTTTCACGACGTTCTGGCTGTCGGTCTATCCAACGACATTGGCATTTACCGAGGAGTTTGTCGAGCACAAGAATATGGTCGCCTATTTTTGCTTCTCCCTGGCTATCGGGGAGATTTTCAGTAAGTAAAAAACGAACCAAAACTATTATAAAAGATGACAGAAATTTTTTAAAGATCTAATGTTATAAAAATTAAGAATATCTTTTTGGTTCTTGTGTTATTCCGGGGCAAGAATTCTTGGGGGAAACTGAGCTTTTTTGGCCCAAGCCTAGAATTTTTATATAAATAGTGGAAGTGTTTTCTAAATTGTTTATAGTTATTCCTAAACATAAAAACTTTACAAAATTTAATTAAAAACATAAATTTTAGGTCGAAAAATCGATTTTTCGGCCCAAAAATGAGCAAATTTTCGACTTTTTCAAGCGTTTTTCTAACTTTTAAAAGTTTTCCGATTCAAATAGGCTTAAATTTTGCTAAAAACAATGTGGAAAACACTTTTATATTTGATTACTATCCCCACCAGGCCCGACAAAAAAAAGGGTT
>CATQJA010001517.1:0-14090 GCA_958295435.1 Mesorhabditis spiculigera
GAAAATGGAAAATTTTGACGCGTTTCCAAATATTTTGTCACTGACATATATCTAAAATTTTACTAAAACACTATTAAAATACTTGCTCTGACGTTACTATCCAGATTTTGACTTATAAGAAAAAATTCAGGTTTGTGAAAGTTGATCAACAACAGCGAAAATGGCACGATTCACCGAAAAGCCCAATTTTAGGTGGTCCTGAATGGCGGTGGGCTTCAACCCCTTGGAGGCAGCGAGGAAACAGGTAACCGGAAACAAACCCCTTGAAATATACGATGTTTAGGCGGCTACAAAGGCACTGGACTATGCATGATGGTGGAAGTGTTGTGTGGCATTCTCGGCGGTGCCGCTTTTGGCAAAAACATTCGCATGTGGCAGACGACGGCCACCACCGCCGATTTGGTATCGTGGCAGAAACCATTGAAGAGACAACTATTTTAGGGCCAATGCTTCATCGCCATCGACCCCGACTGTTTTGCGCCCGGATTCGCGGGCCGGATGCAGACGTTTATGGACGAGACGAGAGAACTGGACCCAGTTGGTGGAAAACCGAATCGGGTATTTTGTATTTTCCGGGAATAGTGGAATATTTTAATGCTCTCTAAAGTTAAATGTAGTTATATTTCAAGAGGAAAAATGTCTAGAAACTATTAAAACTATTAAATCGCAAGTTTTGCTCGTAAAATTTAGTGTTTTTTCTCGAAATCTATAGTTTTGTATTTTTTAAAGATTACACCAAAGTTTTTACATTGAAAAATCCTAAAAACGCTAAAGAAACGGCCTGATCTACCTGAAGCTACTAAATTTAATTTTATAAATTCACGGAGCCTATTTACAGTTGGATGAGGACCCGGTGTTGGTGGCTGGACATTTAGAGCGAACATATATGTGGCCATGTGCGGCGACCTGGACGGGATCGTCTACAAGAAGAAACCAATTAAAACCATCTGGTAAGGCTACATTTCCGATGCCGACAAATATAACATACAATCTTCCTCTTTCCAATCATTTTGTTGTTCTCATTATGATGTTTCCGGGCCGACCTCTCGCCAACCGCTACACGACATCCAATGTTGAAACTGAGAAGTCAACCTATTAGCCCAGAATAACGCCGAAATGTGTAATACAACTTGGTTTTAGGCTCGCTTTTGCCATTTTAGAATATAAATTCGCTTTCGCTGTTACACAGCCAAAAAGCGCCGCCCCAATACACATTTGATTCAAAGCATCCGATCTATTGAGCAGACGCGTTTTCACAAGTTGGATCGCCATCGTAGAAAAGCCACCGGTATCCCGGAAAGAATTATTGCCGCGTACGGGATTTCATATACATTTTTTTCCAGTTTTTTGCGAGAAAGATTGTTCGATAAATTGTAGTGAAATAAGCCTTTTAGTGTCAGCTAGCTGTGCAGACAGCTAAAATCCCGAACTTGAACCCCAAACCTTCCCCAGATGTTCTTTTAGACTTTTATGTACTTTATTTGTGCCACCCTGCTGTTTCGCATTCGTTGTAAAGTTGATGTTTAGGGATGCCCAACCTTTTTAGGGGTTCAAAGCAAAAACCTTGCCGCGGGCGAGGGTCGAACCCAGGCACCCGTTTTGCCCGACTGGATACTATCCATTTGGCCATCGTGGCAGGCCATTGGGCGGGATGGGGACGCCACAAGAGAGAAAGGTTGCCCGATTCTGTGCGGAAATGGGCAGCCAGTTACGCCCCCGGGCTCGCGTCATTTGTACTGCCCGGAATCCATAACTATATATTTGCCATAAAACCTTGGGTATCCCTTTAAGAGCGCTTTATTGCAATGTTGTGTTCGGTGCGAGGTCATTTGGTCAGGTCAAGTCAGTCAGTTGGAGCGCTGGCGGCACCTTCTTCTGATATCCCAATACGGTCCAGGCCATGTGGAGCATTTGTTGCTTTCCTAGAAAGGGCTGTTTTACAATGTACTCTTTAGTCGGCAAACCCACTTCTTTCCGAGCAGCTTCCAGGGCCTTGACATTTGCTGTCCTCGTTGTTCCGACTGCACAGTTTGCTACAAATCAAATTTGAAAATGCGTAAAGGTCTACACAACCACAAATATTTGAGGCAAAGAGTTTACAGGCCGGAGCCGTGTGTGTCAGACACTTTTTGTTCACCCTTCTCTGGTGGGCACGCATTACAATGGCCTTTCCTGAATTGAAAGAAGCTCGTTGAAGGAATACAATCAATGGACGTGCCTCACCCAAGCTCATCGGCCTCCCAGGCGTTTTTGGCGTCCGGGGGCAGCCGCCTGAAAACAGTTGTTCAAGGCGTGTATTTTTCAACCAGGGAAATTGTTATGTACGGTAAATCCCGAGAAAAAGTTCTAAAATAAAGGTGAGGGTCTGTTTTTAGTTATTTGCGAAACTGCGCTGGCATAGATGGTTATCCCGAGTTTTTCATTGAATTTTCACAAAATCGCGGATTTATGGTCCAAATATTGGTTTGATTTTTGGTTTGCCTTCGCAACAACAAACCAGAAAAAATTCTCTATAGATCAGCTATTCCAGCCAAGCCGATAATTGCTGAACAAAGATAGCGCGGTTTTCAGAAAATGGGTTCTTCGCTAATTACATGCTAATGAGGGTTCCAAAGTCATCGCCATTTCTGACTTCTGGGTTTTCGGAGTAATCGTGAATCTGCATAGCCAAAAAACTTCGGATCACCAATTAGCATGTAATCTGCAAGCGCGAAGTTGATGGTAATTATATGTAAAAGTCTGTCCCTATCTTTTTGACACTTCTTTTTTGCCCTGTTTTCTTCTCTCGCTTATAAAAATGGCGTTATTTATTTTAGCGATATTTCAAGTACATGTAAAAAAGAAGCTGAAAGAAGGTGTATCTTTTTGACACACACTGTAGAGTAAGCAGGGTTGCATTCCGAAATTAAAATTCTTGGATGATTGAAACTGAAAAATGCTAAACTGGTGAATTTCTTTGAGTGTGGTGGTTTATGTATATCTTGCTTCTAAACGCCGGTGTACAATAAAATTGTTTATTACACACTAACTAGGCACGTTTACACCTTTTTCGGTGTCTGTTGGTTGTCCGCGGTGACCGTGTCGTCGCCGTCGTCGTTGGCGCCCTGGACCTGGACCAAGACGTGCGGCTTGATGCGCCTGATGACCAGTTCACACAAAATTGAGGTATAAATTGGCAATCGGCAGGATGATCAGGTGCTAATGCAACTACGGGGGGGGCTCTGGTCCAAGGTTCCAAGGTTCCAAGGCGCGCCAAACTTTTTTACCTTCTAGGCTTACCGATAGGCTAAGCCAGGCCTAGAGAGCCAGTCTGAGCTTAGCTTCATTAACAACCAAGTCTAAGCCAGGTTTAATCTAAGTGAAGCCTATAGAAAGTAAACCCTCAAATGACGGTTCCTCGAGCCCCTAGGGCCAATTAAAGCTAATTCAAGTCGTTTCAGTTTAGGTCTAAGCCGCGACTTACGCTAGGCTTAGGTTTAGTGAAGATAAGCCCAAGCCTAGCTGAAAGCCAAGTCACGGAAGCGGAGCGTTGCGTAACCTTGGCGGAGAAATTTTGTGTCCCCTCGGTTGTGCATGGATAATCAAAGTTCCCGAAAATTAAGCTACCATCGGCTCCGGATCGACGCGTGTCTTCTCCTGGAACTCGGCCTTGGTGGCGTGGGTGGCCGTGCGGGCGGTCTTGAGGAGGCTCTCCATCTTCGTCTCGTTCTTGGCGTGCTCGGAGTCGAGCATCGTCATCTAAACGCACACATGGACTGACTTTGATGTTAACCTTCATGAGGAGAGGCAAAAAGCTACCAGACGCTCGATCTCTTTCTCCACCTTCAATCGATTCACCACAGCGAACTCGACGTGCTTCTCCTTGGCGGTCTTGATATCCCGGAGATACACCGTGGAAGCCTGCAAAAAACGTGGGCAGATTCGACTTCGCCACGGTCATAAGGGCTGCGAATCACCCCCCGCAAAGAAAAATCCTCAGGTGAAACTCCTACATCGTCCACATCTTCATCGCCCTTGTATTGGGTCAAGCGCCTTTCCGCCTGCTCCACGACGCGCATGAACCCGGCCGGCACCTGGGCGATGTTGACGTTCGGCTGGACGGCTTTCTGCAACATATAGATTAGGTAAGAATAGCTTGACACAGCCAAGGCTAAAGGCGCTAAATTGAAAACAAGCCCTTGTGCTTTGAGGCCCGATCATACCAAAGCGGAAGCTAATTATTTATTCCGTCCCTCCCATGATCCCGATAGTCCAAATTTCTTCTAGGTGCAAGAATGTTTATTAAAATTATTCATTAAAAATATAAAAAATATCGATTTTTCGACCAAAAATAGCCGATTTTGACCAAATTGCGACTTTTTAAGTTTTTTGGATAGTTTTTCTAGCTGAAATATAGTTATTTATTACCAAAACCACTATTAAAACACTTGTTATGAAGTGACCAGACATTTCTAGGCCAAAAAAAATTGGTCCCCCCCCCGTTAATGCGAAAGAACCGGAAAGATGATTTAGGAAAAATGACAAGGAAAACCCAAATACTAATAACCGAAATCGGGTACTCTGTGTTGTAACTAATCACTACCGGAAAGAGAGCGAGGGGCACCGCGCAATCGGCGTCCGTCAACCTCTGATGATCCTTGAGGTAGTCCAGAACGGCGTTCTCCTGCTGTTGGTGTCTTGAGTACGCTCTGGTCCTTCGCAAAAAGTGGCACATCTGCTGGCCCCGGGCGTCATTTCGGGCGTCATTCTCCCGCAGTTCCGCTTCCGACAGCTTCGACCATTCGCGGCTCAGTTTTTCCATAATCTCTGGGATGCTCTGTAAAGTTCGGTTAAAGGGGCAAAGGACTGCGAAACAGTCAGTTACGCGCGAAGATAATAAGGTTACCTACCAAATTTCCCGACATCGAAGAAAATAGAAATGGGAATATAAGGGGAATAGGAAACGAGTCTCGATGTGGAAAATTACAGGCTTTCTTGGGCCGAATTGCATTTCCGCGCCTGCCGACGCCTGGCGGAAGCCCAAGGATTTAGGCAGGCTTTTTTATGCAATGCGTAAAAACATGTTAGTCTGGTTACTGCATCTAAAACCTTGGTAGCTTTGACGCAATAACAAATTATATGGATGCCGAAGGTGGGAAAAATATAGGCAAGATGCCAGGAGAGGCAATTGCATCTCCCGCCCGTTCGAACCGACTCTTGGCTTTTATGTATCCGCGTGCTATTAGCGTATCGTGCCGTTAGGTTTGTCAAAAACAGTAACCTAACTTTGTAGAATATTCTTGGACCCAGTACAGCTGTTCGACCCACCGGAAGTTTAAAAGAATTCCTTATTTGTTCGGCAAAACTTCGAATATCCTACCACTACATAAAATTTCCAGATAAAGCCTGACTAATTAGAGGTCAGGCGTATTTTGCATAGCCCAGGCTCAGCCTAGATGCAAATTAAAAAAGCCCGAGGAAGCCTAGGCAAGCCTAGGCGTCCCTCACTCTAGCACGGACCAGAGAAATTTATATATAGTAGATCCTTATCATGTGAAGTTTTCCTTGTTGTTACGCTATGCTGTCCTTGGGCGGCCGGCGGCTCCTCTTCGGCATCCCTTTAAAGTACCCACTAACCTAATCCAATCTTGAGGTCGTTTCTTGATCATTAAAAACGAGTACAATAGCGGAATTTAGTGATTTAGTAATTAGTACTCCGCTAAATTTGAACTTTATACATATCTGGTCCAAATTAAAGTAGCTATTAGCAGTTCGCTAGGTTAAAAAATTTAACCCATATCGCTTTAGCCACTAAGAAGAAGTCGAAGAAGAAGAAGGGCAACCAGAGCCGCGAGCAGACCGAGGACGAGGAGGACGAGGAGGAGGAGTCGCAGGTGAACAAAAAGAGGAAGATGGGCCTTCCGCCAAAATATCCCTGCAAATCAAGAGGAAGTCGGGGAAGAAGAGCCAGGGCAAGCAGCTGAAGCGCAAGGCCTCCCGTGAAAATGTCTCGGCCGAACAGGAGGAGGGCGAAGAGGAGGACAACTACATCAACATCAACCCGTTGCGAAAGGCCGTCGCCAGTCAGGAGGAGGCGGTCAGCATCTGAAATCAATAGCAGATATTTCAAAAGACCGGTGTTGCTTGCCACACATCTGAAAACGTGCCTTGCCAGGATTACACAAAGCTTCCATTTTGATCCTCTACTTTAGGACGACAGTCGGCGAGGAAGGCCAAGAAGGCGACGCGGCTGAAGGGCCAGTCGTCGTACAGCAAATTGGGCGGCGCCGGGGCCTCGTCGAAGACCTCTATGATGGGCAAACCGACGTCCATCTCCGGGAGAAACGCCGAATAAGCGCAGACCTGCCAAGCCAGCACCAATTAGCCGCTCTTCCTGCTCCATTAATTACTTGTGATTGCCCGCCCTCTCGAAATGTGCCGTTCTCTTCCGCGCGGCCGTGAATAAAGAAGTTTTTGGTTGCTTCCGTGACTTTTGTATTTTATAGACAATTAATGCACTAATGAAAAACCAGCGCCGCAGGCGAAAAAATTTTGGAAAAAAGGCTTTCTCGAAGTAAACCTGCCTTAAAGGGGCTCCGAACTGCCAAATCAAAGCCCTTTGGGCGACCTCTTTGATTTCTGGCAAATTGCCAGCGGGCGCTGCGGAACAGAGCCCTCACTCTTCGATTTTGCGCGAAACTGTTTTCGCCCGGTTTCTTTGTGAAAACACTATAATTCGCATTCTGAGCCCATTTTGAAATCCTCACACAATTTTAAATAGCTTTGGTGTTTTAATCATCAAATTTGGCCCAGAAACAACCGAGAACGTGAATTCGAGGTGACAACAGGCAATTTCAAATCTGCGAGCTTCCCGCGTCCCTAGGTGTACAGAGGCCTCCGACGTACAGGGCTCCGATTTTCGGGGTGTCACTCAATTTTTGGCATTTCGTAGCCCCTTTAAAAACAGTCACAAACCGCACCGCAGGCAGAAAAATTTTTGTAAAAATCATAAGGGTCCCGCCTTATCAACTTTTCGGACCTCGACCGATTTCGGGGAGGCCCCCTGCCCCGCCCCCCTCCTACGGCCTGAGCACAACTGACCAAAAACTATCCCTGGCCATCAGCTATCACCGCCGAGCTAGCTCTCATAATTTAGCTGGATTAAAGTTTATCCTTATCACCACAGGGCATCATTAGTTACCCGTAAAATAAGACATCGCCGTCACATCGCAAAAGCACAAAATAGGGCGTACAGATAGGTGGTGCGAGCTAATTGGAGAGAAAATAGAGCGCTGAAACGAGTTCAATGCAATAAAAATCACGAATAAAATGGAGCTTGGGGGCCTTGTCGAGACAGCGGGGGAGCCCACGAAGCATTAGATCAGTTGGTGTTTGTTGTAGAGGCTGTTCAAATGAACGGCGTCGATGACGAACCGGACCGGGCGGAGGCACAAGCAGTAGAGCAGGAAGGCGAACACGAGTAGCATACCGACGGCCCTGAAATTCAAGGATTATAGTCAGGCTGGTTGCATCGAAGCGCCTAGAAAGACCTAATAGCACACTTGCGTCCCAAATATTGCACCCAATTGCGCTAATTTTTCACCACAAATTTGCTATATGTTCTACCATTTAAAAACCTAGTTAAATCAGCTAAATATTGTTTTCGACCAGTTTTCCGGTGAATGTCTCGAGCAACACTAACAAGACCCTTATAAAGTCTCTCACACTCCGAACATGCCGCCGACGTAAGTCCCGCCGATGGGCGCAGCGACGACGGTCAGGCTCGAGTTGTCGTCACTAAATGCCAGAATTGCTGAAGAACATAGATAGACGCTTACCCTGTCTTTGGTAAGAGGGTCGTTGTACTCTCATCGCGAAGCCGCAACACCTCTTCGCACTAGAAAAGTCAGGTAGTCCAAATCCAAATCAGGCATAAAACCGCAAATAAAGTACCTCGGCTTTTAGCTTGGTATTTTCTTGACAGGTCTCCACCAGTTGTTCCTGCAAACTTCGGACCGTCTGCTCGAGGTGGCTGTGGTCGTTGGTAAGCTGGAGAAGCAGAGTAGAATACGGGGATATGATGATACCTCGGAAAAAATAGAATCGCCGCCGGCTGGGTCGAAGTAACTGCAGGCGCTGCTGGCTGCCTGTGAAGACGTGAGCTCTTCTTTTCTTCCTTCAGCTTCTAAAAAACAATTTTAACAGCAGGATGAATATCGCAAAAGCAAATGTTTCTAGAAACCCGCCTCCAACTCGATATTCAGCGTATTCATCTTGAACAACTTGTCATCATGCGCCGCCTGTAGGGCTTGTAGTTGCTCTTCACACGTCCGAAGTTCCGCCTTCAAATTAACGATTAGCTCCTCCGCTTCCAGGCAACGCGAGTTCAGATCAGCCTAAAAATAGCTGTTAGCAGCGATCTCGGACAAGTACGTTCACAGTTTGCAGCTCCAGGTATTCGGCGTATGAACGGCCCGACTGTTCATCTTCGGTTACAAATGATGCCTGCAATAAGCCGTCATGACTAGAATAAGCCAAACGCACCCCCATATTGGTGTTTGGTGAGTTTTCCTCAAATGACACTTCGACTGTGGCCGCCTTTATCTGCTCGTTTTCTTGGCGGAGCTTCTAAAAACACGAATATAGTCGTAATAAATGATGGATTTCAACCGCTAATTCGCGTTCGAATTTTTGCTTCTCATCATCCCGTAGTTGATTTGCTGATTCGAGTGAAAACAAGTGTTCCTTCCTCTCTTGGTCGAGCTAAACAAAAGATAAATAGACTAAAAATTATTACTTTCTTCTCCAGTTGCCTATTTTCCTCGAGGGCCACTTTGTGCTTGTTGTCTAGTTCGTTGTAGTTTTGGTCGTTTTGCTGAAGAACTTCCTCTATGTCATGGAGGCGGCTCCGGAGACGATTGTTCTCCTGAACAGTTCAAGTCAATTAGTGATACCTTACATACTTGAAATTCTGCCAAAAAAATAGGTGGATCGAATGGAATACCCACATAGATTAGTTGTTTAGATTCGTCCAGCAATGCAGCGTCACCCATTATGCCAGCGGGAGGGAAAGTACCAAAGTACTGCACGTTCAATGCTAGAAAAACCGGCAAAAAAAGGAAAATATTCCGCGAGCTTCAGATGAGGCTTGAGTAGCAATGTTTCAAAATGCAAATACTTTATGAACGTGAAATAAAGGAAAAGACGAACAACGGATTAACAACAATAAATGCAAATAAAGCTGCCATGGAATGAATGGCCGAAGCTACACGGATACCAACGATAATCTTAGATTCATTGAATGTTTAATACTCTTCAGGCTCAGTTTTGATGCGCTTCACGTTCTCATCCAGCGGCACAAAGTAGGCGCTACGGTCGAAGTAATCGCCCTCCTTCGTCTCCAACCAGTCCAAGAAGCCCTGGTGGCTACTAAAAATACAAATTAGAACTGGATAACCTGCCGAGGCTAACATATAAGGAATGAAACCCACCGAGCAATTCTCTCAATCTCGCCCTGGGACATAGGGATCTCTTGGTACTTCCTCGACATGAACGCCAGGAGCCTGAGGAGATGCGGCAGGCCATACGATTTGGACGGAAGTGCGTCCTGGGAGGCATTGTATTCCTGAAAACAAAGCATTTTCAATATTTATATAGTTCTCACTTGGGTCCAGCGGATCTTTTAGGTGCAGAGCATCGTAGTGCGAACGCTCGGTCTTGTAGAGCAAGGAAGTGCTAAAGACAAGGTTACATAATATAGCAAAATCATACCCGAGGCAACAGTCGAAAAAGAAGCGCAAGTAGACGAGTGGCTCCACTAGATCCTCGCCCTCACCGAGCACCGGCTTCTCCCGCTCCAACACGCCGTCACGCAGTTTGCCGATAGAAGATAAGTACTAAAAATGAAAGTTTGAAAAACAATCGGGCATACCTCTTTCAGAACTCGTCGACTGGATGTTTTGCGGGATACGTGGGCAGCTGGCCTCGGCGATCGACCTGCAAAACCAAAACAGCGTACTGACAAATATCTTCCAATACCAGATCATGATCATCAACGAGGATCTGGCCCAGCGCTTTCGGGAAGCGGAGCTCCATGGCGAACTGCAAAGCAATAAAACGAGTTATGACCTTTCCGAAATTAAAACAATACAACAGCACGACGGTAAGAAAAAGAAGCTACCGGTTTTAGCTCCTCCGGCTCGACTGCTGCTCTTCTTAACCTTGACCACAACGGTCTTCGCTGCGCTTGGGAGGGTTGCTTCGACCAGAAGGAAGAGAATATAATGACAAGAAAATACAAACCTTCCGAGTTGGTCACTTTGCCCCTTGTGTGACTGACTTTCCCTAGCGCGAGTGATTGATTTCGAGCCCTAAAAGTACAGGTTTTAACGCGTGACAAAACCCCCATATGAGGAAACAGGGCAGTCAAACGCTGAAACACTCACCAGGCTCTTGCTGCGTTTTTTCTTTGCTCCAGCGCTTTAGCGAGCGCGCACTGCCTCGCGGGCTTCATCTGCCGCCTCCCGCGTGTAGGGCTTCCAGGAGTCTGCTACTTGTTCTTCGCTGAAGACATCGTCGTATCGCTTGCCCCATCCCTAAAATAATAAAAACATTTTGAAGAGGATAGAACTTGTACCGGGAAGTGGACGTTATAGTAATCCTTGTTGTCCTCTTGGCTGATCTTGTCAATTTTGGCCGGGTACCAGAGACCGTCCGACCAGCGGGCCAGCACCATATCTCCGGACGCGCCATTCTGTCTTTCCAGACATTGCTTCGCAATGTTGAACCTAAAAAAACACGGTTCAAAGGGGGCACTCTGGGAAACAAGGTATGGCAAAGTGAAGTACGAAATATCATGTACGCCCGGTGTTAGCAGAAGAATCGAAAACAGGCGGCCGGGGATCGGCGTACAAACTAAGGAGTTTTTGCGCTGATTTCAAAACAAGCAAAATGTTATCCGGAAAAAAAAGTTTCGAGCCATTTTAGTTAGTTTTCGTTTTTCTTGCAATTTGACTCGTACCAATAGTCCTAAAATCCTAGAAGACAAGGCGGGAATGTTTCGGGGGACGAATCCGGTGAAAAATTGCAGATTGCACGTGATAGGCGAAATGCACGAAACGGGTTCAAAACTAAGGAAACAAAAGAAATGTCCAATGCAAAAAAGCGAGCGATGGAAAATCGCTTCGCGAAAAAATCGTCCATAAGTAAAAATCTTGGCTCGTATCCCGGAGTACGCGGAAGAACGCCGTCCCTTTCCGTCAATTGTATTGCCACGTTGCGACGATTGATTTTTACTTTTTTCAAGTTTTTTTCAAATGAAATCACCGAAATCAATCAAAATCTCCGCATTTGCCCGTGTCTTTCGAAAAATATGGTGCGATGGAGGGTATCCTTGTTCGCCTATCTCGCACGATTTATTAAAACCACCGTGACATCAAGCTAATTAAAAACGTAAAAGTATCATGTCGAAAATTCTTGTATGAGGTAGTCGAATCGCTCGGTCAAGACGTCGGCTTCTGGGGCGGAGCGCAGCGCGGCAGAGGGTCCGTGTGTGAAGCCAAGTGCTGCGACAAGAATCAGCGCCTGGAAATCCAAGTGTATTGATGGGAATCCAAGCAAGACGAATTCATAATACCCAAAGGCATTCGAAAAATATGGACCCAAAATATGGCATTCGAAAAACCATCAGTGCAGTATTGACGAAATACTCAAACAGTTGATCAGATGGCGATGAGATGCGCACTTGGCTGTTTCGTAAAGCAGCCAGGCCATCACCATGGTTGCAGGCGTGTAGATCAGATCCCGTAATAACTAGAGCAAGTCCAACGGTAAAAATTTGGAGGCGCAATACATCCGATAGGCGCGTGATGTCAAGAAAAGGCTGTAGTGCATGGTCATGAACAGCGTGAGGGCGAACAGGATGAGCAACCAAACGTAGAGGAACAGGTAGACTTTCTCGTAGATGTAGCTAGCCGGCATCAGACATTCCTGCGCAAGCGCACTTGTATGTCTCCGAAGGCATAATGCAGAAGACGGCGCGGGTAAACATCAGAGTTTCTTCTTTACTACTTCTTCGAACAACTGAAAGAAAATTTGAACGAATCACAACCAGATACCTCAAATCCCCATCCCACGGACCAGTTCCCGATGATCCATTGGCAGAGGTAGAACTGAACAAATATGTTGAAAACTTGGAGCCACTTCTGGCACACCTAGACGAACAGTGCTAGTCGACCATGTAAAACATGGAACCTAAACAATTATTGGTTCGAATCCAATCCGAACGCATCTTTTCGAATTGCGCCCAGTAACGTTCAGAAAGAATTCACAGATTCCATCTATCTCGTGGGACCGCTCTTCGCCGGCCAAATCTTTGAGGCAACGCGTCTGAGGGATTATCGAGACGACCTTATCCACTAAGCACTATTTATCAAAACTTCTAAAAATTATTAACCTCCATCAGCCGAAAATCCGAAGGTGGTCCAGGCAAACTTGGGCACCGTAAACAGCATCAGTTGGACGATCAGACAATATGGAATCTAGTAAACCGACAGAATGATGGGAACGGTAGAAATCGGACATACCCGGGAAATTTCGGACGAGTAGAGGAACGTGGCTGTGGCCTATAAGATCCGTGTAGGGCCGCGCTCGATCCCTGACACCTGCGTATCTACTGGAGAGGAAGCATTGCTGGTTCCAGAATTCTTCCCACATTGCTGAAAACCAGATTGGATGATAAACCAAATGCTGCTTGGAACCCCAGCGGGAACGATGCACTTCATTGCATCTGCAAAATTCTGGTTAGACATCGTTAAGGCAATAAAGAAGGCGAGAATCGCGTTGGTCACCACGCAGTTGAGGATGTCAGAATGTCGAAGAACGGTGGCAATCGGAAGAAAGACACCACCGCCCCCATTATACGCGCATGAGCTTCAAGCTACAAAGGAAACATGTTGTAATTTAATCCATGGTTATAATAACTAACGGGCTCACCCGAATTCAACATATACGCGAACCGGGCTGAGATGCCAAGGTTATTTAGAATACGAGTGCTATTCAATTCAAGTGCAAAAAATTATTATATTTTTACTCACAAAGAAAAAACAAGCTACCACATATGGTGCCGAGGGGCCAAGGCTAGCACAAAAATTACGAAAACCCCAAAGGCAGATAGTCTTAGACGGAAAACTTCAATAACACAAAAGAGCACAAAGTGGAAAGAACTAATAGATTAAACCAGATTAGATATCACCACGACTTAATATAAATTAATCGAGCGGGGTGCTACAGATGTGTAAGTTCCCTGCAGGATTGGTGGAATTATTAATATTAGTTTCCTTCGCTTGATGACTAATGTGGTGTGGCTGACGGAGTTAAAGCCGATGAGGAGCCAGCTGATGAACTTGTCCATTTTGTCCCGCCCACACAGGTCTTTTGTGTACATGAGGCCGAAGGGGTAAAGGCGAGTCCGGGGAATGAAATATCGGCCTGGGTTGGCTGAAATTGGTACAAATAAATTCAATCTTGCCCATTGGGTAGATTTTTAAGCAGAAGCAAATTGAGCAGTTTTTGGAGGGGTTTGTTAATGGTGGCTCTGTGCCCTCAAGTCTTCCACGAGGATTTCAGGGATAGCATAGTCCGTTGGCTGGAGAGAGATGGCTGCGAATGAATGTGAGCCAAGGAATGGATAGATTATCTGACACCGAAAAAAGGGCTTTACCGAGTGAAGCCGTGGCCACCGTCGGGCATGTGCCGTTGATGATTGAGAGGCTCAATCAGCTGTTTGCGCTTCAGCTCATCTTGCCCCCGTAAGCAAAAAAAGATGGAATAAGTTATCGCAGAACTATTCACCGGAGGGTTCAGTAGAACGTTGACCTTATCGACCGTGCCCAGCTTCTTCCTGCACACATCTTCGTGTAGTCCTCACATTGGCCAAATCACGTTCAGCGGTTCCTGGAAAAATTCATGTCGTAAAAAGGAAAGATACCGTGCTCTGACCACGTCCGCGGACCATAATTTTGCACCCGGTTTCTTGCTCGAGCTGTCTGGCAGTCATTCCGCGAGGGCCGAGGATACGGCCGACGAAGTTATACTTGGGGTACTTGTCGACG